>JARQOD010008654.1:0-28829 GCA_033576555.1 Oophaga sylvatica
ACTGGATGTACGCCCTCCCTCCAGTACATGTATGTCACCTCCTCCAGTACAGTGTATGATGTCACCTCCCTCCAGTACAGTGTATGTTCTACCTCCTAGTAATGGTATAGTCACCTCCTCCAGTACAGGTATGAATCACCTCACCTCTACCCCAGTACAGTGTATGATGTCACCTCCTCAGTACTGTATAGTCACCTCCATCGTACATGTATGATGTCACCTACCTCCAGTACAGTGTATGATGTCACCTCTCTCTAGTACATGGTATAGTCACCTCCCTCCAGTACAGTGTATGATGTCACCTCCTCCATACAGTGTATGATGTCACCTCCTCCAGTACATGGTATTAACGTCACCTCCTCCAGTACAGTGTATGATGTCACTCCTCCGTACAGTGTATGATGTCACCTCCTCCAGTACAGTGTATGATGTCACCTCCTCCAGTACAGTGTATGATGTACCCTCTCCAGTACATGTATATAACCTCCTCCAGTCAGTGTATGAGTCACCTCCTCCAGTACAGTGTATGATGTCATCTCCCTCCAGTACAGTGTATGAGTCACCTACCTCAGTACAGTGTATGATGTCACCTCCCTCCAGTCAGTGTATGATGTCACCTCCCTCCAGTACAGGTATGATGCACCTCCCTCCAGTACAGTGTATGATGTCACCTCCTCCAGTACAGTGTATGATGTCACCTCCTCCAGTACAGTGTATGATGTCACCTCCTCGTACATGTTTGATGTCACCTCCCTCCAGTACAGTGTATGATGTCACCTCCCTCCAGTACAGTGTATGATGTCACCTCCTCCAGTACAGTGTATGATGTCACCTCCTCCAGTACAGGTATAGTCACCTCCTCCAGTACAGTGTTGATGTCACCTCCCTCAGTACATGTATGTCACTCCTCCAGTCAGTGTATGATGTCACCCCCTCCAGTCAGTTAATGTACTCTCCACAGTGTATATGTCACCTCCTCCGTACAGTGTTATGTGTCCCCCATACAGTGTTATGTCACCCCCCCAGTCAGTGATATTACCCCTCTAGTTATATGTCACTCCTCCAGTACGTGTAGTTCACCTCCAGTCAGTGTTTCACCTCCGTACAGTATCACCCTCCAACAGGTATGTACTCCCAGACATAGGTCCCTCCCAACAGTGATATGTCCTCCTTAGTACAGTATAATACCCTCCGTATGTATGTTCCTCCCAGTACGTGTATGATCACTCTCCTACAGTATACCCTCGACATGATGATGTACCCTCATCATTGTCCCCCCTCAGTAGTGTATGATTCACTCCTACATGATATCCCTCTCCAGTACAGTGTATGATGTCACCTCCCTCATACATATAGCACCTCCCCGTAATGTATAGCACTCCCTCAACAGGTAATCACCTCCTCATACAGTGTATGATGTCACCTCTCGTACATGTATAGTCACTCCCCATACATGTATGATGCACCTCCTCATCATGTATGATTCACCTCCTCAGTACAGTATATCACCTCCTCCAGTACAGTGTATGATTCACCTACCTCCAGTACAGTGTATGATGTCACCTCTCGTACAGGTATAGTCACCTCTCCATACAGGTATATGTCACCTCCTCGTACAGGTATAGTCACCTCCTCCAGTACAGTGTAGATGTCACTCTCGTACATGTATATCACCTCCTCCATACAGTGTATATGTCACCTCCCAGTACGTGATGAGTCACCTCCCCATACAGGTATAGTCACCCTCCGTACAGTTTTACCTCCCTCAGTAAGGATATGTACCTCCTCAGTACATGTATAGTCACCTCCTCATACATGTATAGTCACCTTCCAGTAATGTAAGTCACCTCCCCATACAGTTATGATGTCCTCCTCAGTACAGGATAAGTCACCTCCTCAGTACAGTTATAGTCACCCCTCCATACAGTGTATGAGTCACCTCCTCAGTACATGTATAGCACTCCTCCATACAGTGTTGATGTCACCTCCTCATACAGTAGTCACCTCCTCGACAGTGTATAGTCACCTCTCCATACATGAGATGTCACTCTCCAGTACATGTATATGTACCTCCATACAGGTATATGTACCTCCTCCTACAGTTAGCACCTCTCATACGGTATATTCACTCCTCAGACATAAGTCCCTCAGACAGAATCACTCTCTACATGTTATGCACTCCCTCAGGTATGAGTCACCTCCTCGTACATGAATGTCACCTTCAGTCAGTGATGATGTACTCCCACAGTGTATAGTCACCTACTCCATACAGTATTGTACTCCCTACTGTAATCACCTCCTCCGTCAGTGATGATGTCACCCCATACATTATGATCACCCTACAGTGTTTCACACTCATACATGTATATCACTCTCAAAGCACCTCCCCAGTACAGTGTATGATGTCACCTCCCTCCAGTACAGTGTATATGTCACCTCCTCAGTACAGTGTATGATGTCACCTCCTCTAGTAATGTATAACGTCACCTCCCTCCAGTACAGTGTATGATGTCACCTCCTCCAGTACAGTGTATGATGTCACCTCCTCAGTACAGGTATAGTCACCTCCTCCAGTACATGTATGAGTCACCTCCTCCAGTACATGTATGATGTCACTCCTCCAGTCAGTGTATGATGTCCTCCCTCCAGTCAGTGTATGATGTCACCTCCTCCAGTACAGTGTATGATGTCACCTCCCTCCAGTACAGTGTATGATGTCACCTCCTCCAGTACAGTGTATGATGTCACCTCCCTCCAGTACAGTGTATGATGTCACCTCCTCCAGTACAGTGTATGATGTCACCTCCTCCAGTACAGGTATGATGTCACCTCCTCCAGTACAGTGTATGATGTCACCTCCCTCCAGTACAGTGTATGATGTCACCTCCCTCCAGTACAGTGTATGATGTCACCTCCCTCCAGTACAGTGTATGATGTCACCTCCTCCAGTACAGTGTATGATGTCACCTACCTCCAGTACAGTGTATGATGTCACCTCCTCCAGTACAGTGTATGATGTCACCTCCTCCAGTACAGTGTATGATGTCACCTCCTCTAGTACATGTATGATGTCACCTCCCTCCAGTACAGTGTATGATGTCACCTACCTCAGTACAGGTATGATGTCACTCACTTGTAATGTATAACGTCACCTCCCTCCAGTACAGTGTATGATGTCACCTACCTCAGTACATGTTGATGTCACCTCACTCTAGTACATGTATACGTCACCTCCCTCCAGTACAGTGTATGATGTCACCTACCTCCAGTACATGTATGATGTCACCTCCTCTAGTACATGGTATATCGTCACCTCCTCCAGTACAGTGTATGATGTCACCTCCCTCCAGTACAGTGTATGATGTCACCTCTCTCTAGTACATGGTATAACGTCACCTCCCTCAGTACAGTGTATGATGTCACCTCCTCCAGTACGTGTATGATGTCACCTCCCTCCAGTACAGTGTATGATGTCACCTCTCTCTAGTACATGGTATAACGTCACCTCCCTCCAGTACAGTGTATGATGTCACCTCACTCAGTACAGTGTTGATGTCACCTCCTCTAGTACATGGTATAAGTCACCTCCCTCCAGTACAGTGTATGATGTCACCTACCTCCAGTACAGTGTATGATGTCACCTCACTCTAGTACATGGTATAACGTCACCTCCCTCCAGTACAGTGTATGATGTCACCTACTCCAGTACAGTGTATGATGTCACCTCCTCTAGTACATGGTATAACGTCACCTCCCTCCAGTACAGTGTATGATGTCACCTACCTCCAGTACGTGTATGATGTCACCTCTCAGTACAGTTATAGTCACCTCCTCGTACATGGTATATGTCACCTCCTCCAGTACAGTGTATGATGTCACCTCCTCCAGTACAGTGTATGATGTCACCTCCTCAGTACAGGTATAGTCACCTCCTCCAGTACAGTGTATGATGTCACCTCCTCCAGTACAGTGTATGATGTCACCTCTCTCAGTACATGTATACGTCACCTCCCTCCAGTACAGTGTATGATGTCACCTACCTCCAGTACAGTGTATGATGTCACCTCCTCTAGTACATGGTATAACGTCACCTCCCTCCAGTACAGTGTATGATGTCACCTACCTCCAGTACAGTGTATGATGTCACCTCTCTCAGTACATGGTATAACGTCACCTCCTCCAGTACAGTGTATGATGTCACCTACCTCCAGTACAGTGTATGATGTCACCTCTCTCTAGTACATGGTATAACGTCACCTCCTCCAGTACAGTGTATGATGTCACCTACCTCCAGTACAGTGTATGATGTCACCTCTCTCAGTACATGTATAACGTCACCTCCCTCCAGTACAGTGTATGATGTCACCTACCTCCAGTACAGTGTATGATGTCACCTCCCTCCAGTACAGTGTATGATGTCACCTCCTCCAGTACATGGTATAACGTCACCTCCCTCCAGTACAGTGTATGATGTCACCTACCTCCAGTACAGTGTATGATGTCACCTCTCTCAGTACATGTGTATGATGTCACCTCCTCCAGTACAGTGTATGATGTCACCTCCCTCCAGTACAGTGTATGATGTCACCTCCTCTAGTACATGGTATAACGTCACCTCCCTCCAGTACAGTGTATGATGTCACCTACCTCCAGTACAGTGTATGATGTCACCTCTCTCTAGTACATGGTATAACGTCACCTCCCTCCAGTACAGTGTATGATGTCACCTACCTCCAGTACAGTGTATGATGTCACCTCTCTCTAGTACATGGTATAACGTCACCTCCCTCCAGTACAGTGTATGATGTCACCTCTCTCCAGTACAGTGTATGATGTCATCTCTCTCTAATACATGGTATAACGTCACCTCCCTCCAGTACAGTGTATGATGTCACCTCCTTCTAGTACATGGTATAACGTCACCTCCCTCCAATACAGTGTATGATGTCACCTACCTCCAGTACAGTGTATGATGTCACCTCCCTCCAGTACAGTGTATGATGTCACCTCTCTCTAGTACATGGTATAACGTCACCTCCCTCCAGTACAGTGTATGATGTCACCTCCTTCTAGTACATGGTATAACGTCACCTCCTCCAGTACAGTGTATGATGTCACCTCCTCTAGCATACCTCCCAACTTTTGAAGATGGGAAAGAGGGATAAAGGTTGAGGCGCGCTGCGGCAAATTTTAGGCCACGCCACAACCACACCCATTTCACAACTAGTCACACCCATGTCCACGCCCCGACCACACCCATTTAGCACTGGTGATCACACTGACTGGTACTGAGGGCACAGTGACTGGTACTGTGGGCACACTGGTACTGAGTAAAAGAAAGAAAGAACAGAGAGAGAAAAAAGAAAACAGAGAGAAAGGAGAGAGAGAAAGAGGGGAAAGCAAGAAAGAACAGAGAGAAATTAGAGAGAGAAAGAAATAAAGACAGGGGAAAGAGAACAGAGAGAGAAAAATAAACAAAGAGGGGAAAGAAAGAACAGAGACAGAGAAAGAAAGAAAGAAAAGAAAGAAAGAAAGAAAGAAAGAAAAAGAAAGGAAGAAAGAAAGAAAGAAAAAGAAAGAAAGAAAGAAAGAAGAAGAGGGGAAAGAAAGAACAGAGAGGGAGGGAGAAAGAAAGAACAGAGAGAGAAAGAAAGATGGTAAAGAAAGAAAGAACAGAGAGAAAGAAAGAAAGGAGAAAGAAAGAGGGGACAGAAAAAAAGAACAGAGAGAAAAAAAGAAAAAGGGGAAAGAAAGAACAGAGAGAAAGAAAGGGGAAAGAAAGAACAGAGCGAGAAAGAAAGAACAGAGGGAGAGAAAAGAAAGAGGGGAAAGAAAGAACAGAGAAAGAAAGAAAGAAAGACAGAGGGGGAAAGAAAGAACAAAGAGAAAAAGAAAGAAAGAATAGAGAGAAAGAAAGAGGGGAAAGAAAGAACAGAGAGAGAAAGGGGAAAGAAAGAACAGAGAGAGAAAGAAAGAAAGAGGGGAAAGAAAGAACAGAGAGAGAGAAAGAAAGAAATGGGAAAGAACAGAGAGAGAGAGAAAAAGAAAGAAAGAAAGAAAGAAAGAAAGAAAGAAAGAGGGGAAAGAAAGAACAGAGGGAGAGAGAAAGAAAGAGGGGAAAGTAAGAACAGAGAAAAAAGAAAGAAAGACAGAGGGGGAAAGAAAGAACAGAAAGAAAAAGAAAGAAAGAATAGAGAGAGAAAGAAAGAGGGGAAAGAAAGAACAGAGAGAGAAAGAAAGAGGGAAAGAAAGAACAGAGAGAGAGAAAGAAAAAAAAAGAACAGAGAGAAAGAAAGAAATAGGGGAAAGAACAGAGAGAGAGAAAAAGAAAGAAACAGAGAGAGAGAAAGAAAGAACAGAGAAAAAAAGAAAGAGGGTAAAGAAAGAAACAACAGAGGGGGAGAGAGAGAAAGAAGGGAAAGAAAGAACAAAGAAAGAAAGAACAGAGAGATAGAGAGACAGAAAGATGGGAAAGAAAGAACAGAGAGAGAAAGAAAGAGAACAGAGAGAAAGAACAGAAAGAAAGAAAGAGGGGAAAGAAAGAAAGAAAGAAAGAAAGAACAGAGAGGGAAAGAAAGAGAAAGAAAGAAAGAAAGAACAGAGAGATAGAAACAAAGATGGGAAAGAAAGAACAGAGAGAAAGAGGGGAAAGAAAGAACAGAGAGAAAGAGAAAGAAAGAGGGGAAAGAAAGAAGAGACAAAGAAAGAAAGAAAGAAAGAAAGAAAGAAAGAAAGAAAGAAAGAGAAAAAGAAAGGGGAAAGAAAGAACAGAGAGATTGAAAGAAAGAGGGGAAAGAAAGAACAGAGAGAAAGAATGAAAAAGAACAGAGAAAGAAAGATGGGAAAGAAAGAACAGAGAGAGAGAAAGAAAGAACAGAGAGAAAGAAAGAGGGGAAAGAACAGAGAGAGAAAGAAAAGAAAGAGGGGAAAGAAAGAACAGAGAAAAAAAAGAAAGAAAGAAAGAAAGAACAGAGAGAAAGAAAGAAGGGAAAGAAAGAACAGAGAGAAAGAAATAAAAAGAACAGAGAGAAAGAAAGATGGGAAAGAAAGAACAGAGAGAAAGAAAGAACAGAGAGAGAAAGAAACAGAGGGAGAAAGAAATAATGATTCTATAAAGATACTATAGCAGCCCGGCTCCCATTGTAGTGCCCACCTGAGCCTCCCGGTGCAGGACATATCATGATCCGCTCACATGGCCGACATCCCCGATTCCAAGGCGAGGACATGGTGATGGATCTGAAGCATTCCCTGAAGTGCCGCCATGGTTCCGTCACAATCTCCTCCGAAATTACCTCATTTCCGGTCAGCTTCCAGCACGTCACTTCTGGTGGAACATCACATGCAAGTTTTAAAGTGCTCCTCGGGGCTCCAGCATGTACTCCTGTGTCCACGGGAAAAGCTCCCGGCCGGGACAGCGGGGCAAACTCTCAAAATCGGGAGTCTCCCACTGAATTCAGGACGGTTGGGAGGTATGAATGCTCCCCACCATACACCTTGTACACGCACGGCTATGCACACCTCATACACATACGGTTCCGCTTTGTATGCCTCGTACACACACGGCTCAGCTCCATACACTTCGCACACACAGGGCTCCGTTTCGTACACATACAGCACTGCTACATCCACCTCGTACACACGGCTCCGCTCCGCAAACCTCGTACACGCGTGGCGCCGCTCAGTTCCGTAAACCTCGTACACGCACGGCTCGGCTCCGTGCACCTCGTACAGACACGGCTCCGCTCCATCCAACTCGTACAGACACGGCTCTGCTACATCCAACTCGTACACACAAGGTTCCGCTCTGTACACACTACAGCACTGCTACATCCACCTCATATACCGACGGCTTCTCTCCGTGCACCTCGTACACGTGCGGCTCGGCTCCGCTCCGTGCACCTCGTACACGAGCGGCTCCGCACCGTGCACCTCGTACATGAGCAGCTCTGCTCCGTGCACCTCATACACGAGCGGCTCCGCTCCGTGCACCTCGTACACGGTCGGCTCTGCTCCGTGCACCTCGTATACGCGCGGCTCCACTCTGTGCACCTCGTACATGCGCGGCTTAGCTCCATGCACCTCGTACACGCGCGGCTCCGCTACATCCAACTCATGCACACACGGCTCTGCTCCGTACACCTCGTACACACTACAGCACTGCTACATCCACCTCGTACACACACTGCTGCTCCGTACACCTCGTACACACCTGGCTCCACTCCATCCAACTCGTACATGGACGGCTCCGCTACATCCAACTCGTGCACACACGGCTCCGCTCCGTACACCTCATACACACACGGCTCCACTCCGTACAGCTCGTACACACACGGCTCCGCTCCGTACACCTCGTACACACACGACTCTGCTACATCCAACTTGTACACACTACAGCACTGCTACATCCACACTGTAAACGTGAGTCCCGACGCCCACACACAAACTTACCCTCATCCAGCACCATGACAACCATCACAGCAGAGTCCTGCAGTGCACACAAGGACACTGATCATGTGACCCCTGACTCCTTCATCACCGGTCCTGTGGGCACAGAAGAGTACAGCAGAGCAGCGTCATTGCTCTGCTGTGAGAGGCTGAGCTGGAGAGACAGGGAGGGCAGGAAGGGGTGCATGGGGGGCGTGGCAGCTCATCTCTCTGCGGGACACATAGTGTCCCGAGTGGGACAGCGGGAGGGGGGGTCAGAATCGGGACTGTCCCGCTCAATCCGGGACGGTTGGGAGGTATGTATGGTATAACGTCACTTCCCTCCAGTACAGTGTATGATGTCACCTCCCTCTAGTACATGGTATGACGTCGCTTCCTTCCAGTACAGCTTATGACGCCACCACCCTACTGTACAGGTTATGATGTCCTCTTCCTCCGTATATGGTATGACGTCACCTCCCTCAGTACAGTGTATGATGTCACTTCCCTCTAGCACATGGTATGACGTCACCTCTCCCCAGTACATGGTATGACGCCACATCCTTCCACTACAGCATGTAATGTCACTGTCAGGGAAATTAGTCCGACCAGCTTCTGTTACCACTTTCAGTTCCGGTTAGGAATTTGCAGCTCTCTGGAGCCCCCTTTATCCTCAGGTTGGTCAGGGAACTGCACCTAGGACAAGTAGTCGCCCGAAAGGCTGCCTTGATGCGTACTGGCTATTGGGCACTCTGCAGTGAGGGCAGTATGTATATCACCAGTCCCAGGCAGGGAATACACACGCAAGCCTCCGATCCGTCACTGCCAGGGTTTCCAAAAACCACCAGGACGCTACGCTGCCACCAGTTCCTCGTTTGATACTAAGGACGGAGTCACACTAGCGAGAAATACGGACGAGTGCAATGCGAGAAAAAATCGCATTGCACTCGGGCCAATGTTAATCTATGGGGCAGCTCCCAGCAGCCGATTTTTTCTCGTCTGTTTTATACGTGCGAGTGAAACCGCAGCATGCTGAAATTTGCACCGTATATCGGCCTAGACTCACCAATGCAAGTCTATGGGGGCGAGAAAAACTCACACATCACACAGACCATGAGTGTGACTTGCGAGAAATGCACACCGGTGTTCTTTAGAAAAGCCGGCAATTCATCCCCGGCTATACTGTAAAATCACACTGACAGCTTTAATAAAGAATGGAAAGAATACATGTACACACATAGAATACATATATATATATATATATATATATAAATATATATATATATACATGTCATTGTGACACATATATATATATTTATAGTTTATACACTTCTACATAGCATAATAGCCGCTAAATCAATTGCTGGCTTCTGTAAAATCATTACAGAACCGACATGAAATGACACATGGTTACATACAGTAAACTATTTCATTTCATGTAGTTTGATATATGGTTTTGACTAATAATTAGATGAGTGTATGTGTGCAAAATTTTGGAAATGTAGGTGTTAATTTAACGTGTAAATTCGTTGTAAAAAAAATGCATGGGCTCCCGCGGTATTTTCTCCACCAGACAGGAAAAGCCAGCGAGTGGGGGCAGATATTAACCCCTTCATGACCCAGCCTATTTTGACCTTAAAGACCTTGCCATTTTTTGCAATTCTGACCAGTGTCCCTTTATGAGGTAATAACTCAGGAACGCTTCAACGGATCCTAGCGATTCTGAGATTGTTTTTTCGTGACATATTGGGCTTCATGTTAGTGGTAAATTTAGGTCGATAATTTTTGCGTTTATTTGTGAAAAAAATGGAAATTTGGCAAAAATTTTGAAAATTTCGCAATTTTCAAATTTTGAATTTTTATTCTGTTAAACCAGAGAGTTATGTGACACAAAATAGTTAATAAATAACATTTCCCACATGTCTACTTTACATCAGCACAATTTTGGGAACAACCTTTTTTTTTTGTTAGGAAGTTATAAGGGTTAAAAGTTGACCAGCGATTTCTCATTTTTACAGCAAAATTTACAAAACCATTTTTTTTAGGGACCACCTCACATTTGAAGTCACTTTGAGGGGTCTATATGGCAGAAAATACCCAAAAGTGACACCTTTATAAAAACTACGCCCCTCAAGCTACTCAAAACTATATTCAAGAAGATTATTAACCCTTCAGGTGCTTCACAGGAACTAAAGCAACGTGGAAAGAAAAAATGGACATTTTAATTTTTCCAACAAAAATTTTCTTTTAGCATCAATTTTTTCATTTTTACATGGGCAACAGGATAAAATGGATACTAAAATTTGTTGGGCAATTTCTCCTGAGTACACAGATACCTCATATGTGGTCATAAACCACTGTATGGGCGCACGGCAGGGCTCAGAAGGGAAGGAGCGCTATTTGACTTTTTGAATGGAAAATATGCTGGAATATTTAGCGGTTGCCATGTTACATTTGGAGAGTCCCTGTGTGCCTAAACATTGGAGCTCCCCCACAAGTGACCCCATTTTGGAAACTAGACCCCCTAAGGAACTTATCTAGATGCATAGTGATCACTTTGAACCCCAGGTGCTTCACAAATTGATCTGTAAAAAAAAAAAAGTACTTTTTTTTCACAAAAATTTTCTTTTAGCCTCAGTTTTTTCATTTTCACATGGGCAACAGTATAAATTGGATCCTAAAATTTGTTGGGCAATTTCTCCTGAGTACACAGATACCTCATATGTGGTCAAAAACCACTGTTTGGGCGCACGGCAGGGCTCAGAAGGGAAGGAGCGCCATTTGACTTTTTGAATAGAAAATATTCTGGAATATTTAGCGGTTGCCATGTCGCATTTGGAGAGTTCCTGTGTGCCTAAACATTGGAGCTCCCCCACAAGTGACCCCATTTTGGAAACTAGACCCCCTAAGGAACTTATCTAGATGCATAGTGAGCACTTTGAACCCCCAGGTGCTTCACAAATTGATCCTTAAAAAAAAGAAAGTACTTTTTTTTTCACAAAAATTTTCTTTTAGCCTCAGTTTTTTTTCATTTTCACATAGGCAACAGTATAAATTGGATCCTAAAATTTGTTGGGCAATTTCTCCTGAGTACACAGATACCTCATATGTGGTCATAAACCACTGTTTGGGCGCACGGCAGGGCTCAGAAGGGAAGGAGCGCCATTTGACTTTTTGAATGGAAAATATGCTGGAATATTTAGCGGTTGCCATGTCGCATTTGGAGAGTTCCTGTGTGCCTAAACATTGGAGCTCCCCCACAAGTGACCCCATTTTGGAAACTAGACGCCCTAAGGAACTTATCTAGATGCATAGTGAGCACTTTGAACCCCCAGGTGCTTCACAGAAGTTTATAACGCAGAGCCGTGAAAATAAAAAATCATTTTTTTTTCTCAAAAAATGATTTTTTAGCCCACTATTTTTTATTTTCACAATGGTTACAGGAGAAATTGGACCCCAAAAGTTGTTGTCCAGTTTGTCCTGAGTACGCTAGTACCCCATATGTGGGGGGGAACCACTGTTTGGGCACACGTCAGGGCTCGGAAGGGATGTAGTGACGCTTTGAAATGCCGACTTGATGGAATGGTCTGCGGGCATCTTGTTACGTTTGCAGAGCCCCTGATGTGCCTAAACAGTAGAAACGCCCCACAAGTGACCAAATTTTGGAAACTAGACCCCGCAAAGAAGTTATCTAGATGTGTGGTGAGCACTTTGAACCCCCAAGGGCTACACAGAAGTTTATAACGCCCGGGCATGAAAATAAAAAATCATATTTTTTCCACAATCAGGATCTTTTAGTCCCCAATTTTTTTATTTTCCCAAGGGTAACATGAGAAATTAGACCCCAAAAGTTGTTTTCCAATTTGTCCTGAGTATGCTGATATCCCATATGTGGGAGAAAACTACTGTATGGGCACACGTCGGGGCTCGGATGGGAAGTAGTGACGTTTTGAAATGCCCACTTGATGGAATGGTCTTCGGGCGTCATGTTAAGTTTGCAGAGTCCCTGATGTGCCTAAACAGTAGAAACTCCCCACAAGTGACCCCATTTTGGAAACTAGATCCCCCAAGGAACTCCTATAGATGTGTGATAAGCACTTTGAATCTCCAAGTCCTTCACAGAAGTTTATAACGCAGAGCCGTGAAAATATAAAATCATTTTTTTCCACAAAAATAATTTTTTAGTCCCCAATTTTTTTCCCAATGTTAACAGGAGAAATTAGAACCCCCAAAGTTGTTGTGCAATTTTTCCCGAGTACGCTGATACCCCATATGTGGGGATAAACCACTGTTTACGCATACGTCGGGGCTTGGAATAAAGGGAGCACTGTTTGACTTTTTGAACGCAAAATTTGCAGGAATCAATGGTGGCGCCATGTCGCGTATGGAGACCCCCTGATGTGCCTAAATAGTGGAAACCCCTCAATTCTAACTCCAACCCTAACCCCAACACACCCCTAACCCCAACCCTAACCCCTACACACACCTAACCCTAATACAAACCCTAACCATAACCCTAACCCCAACACACCCCTAACCCTAATTCCAACCCCAACCCAAATTCCAACCCTAACCCTAATTCTAACCTTAACCCTAATGCTAACCCTAACCCTAGTTCTAACCCTAAGGCTGGGTTCATATTGCGTTTTACCAGCCCATTCAACACGTAGCGTTGACCGGCTGGTAACGGTATAGCATAACGCGATCGCGTTATGCTATACCCGCTAGCGCAGATGAATCAGCAGATGATTCATCTGTGCTAGCGGTGACGGAGCCCAGACGCTGCAGCCCGTGTCCGAGGCTCCGTCACTGAATGACGGCACGTCGCGAACGCATGCTGCTTTACGGCATGCGTTGCGATGCGCACACAAATGGGGTGAATGGCAGCGTTAACGGACTGCGTTACACTGCGTTATACCGCGGTGAAACGCAGTCCATCTAACGGACTGCCATAATGCAATATGAACCCAGCCTAACCCTAACCCTGAGGCCCCGTGCACACGTTGAGGATTCACTTGCAGATTTTTCTTAAATCCGCAGGTAAAATGACCTGCGTTTTACCTGCGAATTTAGCGCGGATTTGTTGCGGTTTTTCCCTGCGGTTTTACACCTATAATGGAATAGGTGTAAAACCTCTGCGGAATCCGCACAAAGAGTTGACATGCTGCGGTTTTAAAACCGCAGCAAATCCGCATGTGCACAGCGTTTTTTTTAACCATTTATTTGCATTGTACTGTACATGGTTTCTGGATCTGCTGTGGATCCGTAGCGCCAAATCCGCTGTGGATCCGCAGCGCCAAATCTGCTGCGGATCCGCAGCAAAATCTCTGGCGGATCAGCAGCAAAATCCGCTGCGGATCCCCAACAAAATTCGCTGAAGATCCCCAGCAAAATCCGCTGCGGATCACCAGCAAAATCCGCCGAGGATCCCCAGCAAAATCCGCCGAGGATCCCCAGCAAAATCCGCCGCGGATCCGCAGCAAAATCCGCCGCGGATCCGCAGCAAAATCCGCCGCGAATCAGCAGCAAAATCCGCCGCGGATCAGCAGCAAAATCCGCCGCGGATCAGCAGCAAAATCCGCCGCGGATCAGCAGCAATATCCGCCGCGGATCCGCAGCAAAATCCGCTAAGAGAAAAAAAAAAATTCTTTATTTTATTATTTGTCCCTACCTATGACAGGGGGGGTTCATTTACTTTTTTTTATTTTTATCACTGTGACAGTTTATCACAGTGATCAAAATAAATTTTTGTACAATGGAGGGCGCACTGCGCATGCGCCGGCCGGCGGGCGCACTGCGCATGCGCCCGCCATTTTCCAAGATGGCGGCGCCCATGAAGAATCCCGGGCAGCCGCCGGGACGGATCCAGGGACATCGGTGGACCGGGAGAGGTGAGTAGGGGGGGTCGGAAGGTGAGGGGGGGATCGGTAGGTGGGGGCAGCGGATCGCAGGAGCAGTGGAGCAGACAGTGACGGCGGTGACCGATCGCTGCCATTTTTCGGTGGCGGCGGCCGATCGCTGCCGTGACTATGTGTGGGGGGGTCAGGGCTCGGTGTCCAGCCATGGCAGATGCTATTGCAGCATCGGCCATGGCTGGATTGTAATATTTCACCAATTAAAATGGTGAAATATTACAGATTGCTCTGATTGGCTGTTTCACTTTTAACAGCCAATCAGAGCGATCGTGGCCACGGGGGGGTTAAGCCAACCCCCCTGTGGTGAAGCACAAAGGGTCCTGTGCCTGCGGGTCGGGTGACCATTGAGTGACTCCGGTCACCCGGCCCGCAGGAACGCGATCCTTTCATGACACAGGGTATGCGTCATAGGTCGGATTGGCACCGACTTTCATGACGCATACGCTGTGTCAAAGGTCGGGAAGGGGTTAATAGCCTAGGAAGGGACCATTGTTTTTGTGCCCCCCCCCCGGCTACTAACATCTGGCCCTAGCCACCCCAGAAAGGCACAGCTACAAGATGTGCCTTTTCTGGCACTTAACCTCTCTGTTCTCATTGCCTTTAGTGGTGGCTCATGGGTTAATAAGGGGTTAATGTCACCTTGCTATTGAAAGGTTACATTAATCCGCGTTAATAATTGAGAGATGTCAATAAGACAACTATGCATTATTAATCCTATTGTAGTAAAGGGTTAAAAAAACACACACATTAATTAAAAATTCTTTTAATTAAATAATTACCCCTAGTTTTTGACCAAATTTTATTATGCTGCCAAACCAACTGAATCCCTTGGTCTCCTGTAATAAAAATAAATTAAAAAAGCAATAATATCCATACCTCTCCGCCGTTCAGTCAGGTCCCCCGCTGCAATCCTTCTGAAGGGGTTAAATAGTTTACAGCAGGGACCGGTGCTAATGCTACCAGCCCTGCTGTAAACCCCCGCAGAATGAATGAATTCATGTCTGTGCAGCCGCCCCGGCTGACCTGAGGTGATCTGACAGCGTGGGAAAAAATTAATTAACTTTCCCACGCTAATCAGTTCATCAACGTTTTTGGCTCCACCCTATAGCAGCACAAAGAATGACACGTGGGGTGGGTGTATTTTACGTTGTATATGGAGTTGAGAGGAAACCCCGAAAAGTTTTTCAACTACTCGTATGTTCGGATGAAAGTGGATATTTTGATGGAACGTGTTTGAGAAGTCATCCGGAGAAATGACACATATTGCCGCTTCTCAATATCACCGGCGCAGCGTTTGATGGTTACTCTTCGGTAAGCCATTTTTATTGTTTCTCCTCCTGTTAAAGCAGACTTATAACTGTAATGTTGTTGCTGGTAGTTTGTAGTAATTATTGTCTTTGCCTTTTTCAACAGATTCCTTGCAACTGGCGAATCCCTTTCCTCAGTACATTTTCAATTCAGGCTTGGGATTTCCACCATATCGGGGATTGTAAAACAGACCTGCCGCGCATTGTGGGATTGTTTACAAGAGGAATATATCCCACATCCAACACCCGAGAGGTGGCTGGAGATTGCAGAAAACTTCCAAAAGATTTGTCAATTTCCCAATTGCTTAGGTGCAAAGGACGGTAAACATATTCGGATCGTCAAACCAGCTGCATCTGGCTCTGAATATTTTAATTATAAGAAAAATTTCTCAATCGTCCTTATGGCCATTGCAGACTCACAATATAAGTTTATAGCGGTGGATATTGGGGCCTATAGCCGCTCTAATAACTGTCAAGTTTTTAAAATGTCTGCAATGGGGCGTCATTTATATAGAAACACATACGAATTTTAACCACCAAGACCGCTTCCTCAAACCTCTGGGCCACCAATGCCATTTGTATGTGTTGGAGATGAAGCTTTCCAACTCTCGCAACACCTGCTGAAGTAAGACACGAGTAGTGGCTTGACGCCAATGAAACAAGTATTTATCGGTTAACACGAGTGTGGAGAATTGTGGAGTGCGCTTTTGGCATTTTAACATCCAAATGGCGAGGTCTGCTGACCGCTATTAACCTGAAGACTGAGACTGTGGATGAGGTGGTGAAAGCTTGTGTGGTCTTGCACAATTTTGTCATATGCAAGGAACAGGTTGCCTTGGATGACAATGTGTTTGAAACCACCTTGTGTGATTATGAAAATATTACTTTTCGGAGTCCTGTGGCAGTTTCCAGAATGAGGGACAAATTTGCTGAGTACTTTGTCACCTCAAGGAAGAGTATAATGGCAGGTTGAGATGGTTTGATATGTTTGCCTTTTCAAATAATGTATGTTGGAGTACCAAACTTATTGCATTTTTCAGAGTTGTGATTATACCATGATTTTTTTCTATTAACTAAAGTTTTGTACCTTGTTACCCATGTACCTTGATACCCAAAGTTTTGTATGTTTTTTAACTTTACCCCAAGTTTTGTACCTTTACCCCAAGTTTTGTACGCTTTGTACATTTTACACAAAGTTTTTTACGTTTTGTACCTTTTACCCAAAGTATTGTACGTTTTGTACCTTTTACCCAAAGTATTGTGCGTTTCGTGCCTTTTTACCCAAAGTATTGTACGTTTTGTACCTTTTACCCAAAGTATTGTACGTTTCTTACCTTTTACCCAAAGTATTGTACGTTTTGTACCTTTTACCCAAAAGTTTTTTACGTTTTGTACCTTTTACCCAAAGTATTGTACATTTTGTACCTTTTACACAAAGTTTTGTAACTTATCAATAAATGAAAGACAAATATTTTTTGTAAAAAAATATATTTTTATTCATAACAAAATTATGCCTCCTCACCGTCCGAGTCATGAGCACGCTGTGAAGCCTTTTTTAAAAAGACAAAAAAACAAAAACAATAAACTCTAATCATCCACATGAAGTAGAAAAATACTAAAACAACACTACTTACTCTCTGCTGACTGCCGCGACGCGCACGCCGACTACCCTGGGAGGTGCTTTGAGGACCTCTACGCCGAGCCCCAGAATGTGAAGACTATAAAAAAAAAAAAATTATGTGCTTGGATGTAGGCATATGTATTGTGTGTACTGTGATGTCTGTGATGATCTTTTTTTTATGTGTTGGGTATACTATGATGTCTGTGATGATATGTTTTGAAGAAACTTACACTTTTCTTGCCCGCTCCTGGCATTTCACCACCCCGTCCGTCTCCTTCTGGAAGCACCTCTGATGCTGCAGCTTCCTTTGAAACCAGAATGAAGGGATATAGGGTTATGTGTACTAAAAATGTTAACATCACCAAAAATAAAAATTTTAACCCCTTAACGACTGCCGATATGCCTTTTAATGGCGGTAGTTAAGGGTACTTAAACCACAGCGCTATTAATTAACAGCGCTGTGGAAAAAGTGTATAGCCCCCCCCCCAGAGTTGGATTTTCTCCAGGGTCTCAGCTGCTGGGGGTAGCCGAGACACCAGAGAACATGATTCGGGTCAGTTTTTACCGACCCCGCTTTTGCGATCGCCGTTATTAACCGTATATCGCACAACAGAGGAGAGAGAAATAGGGTCCCCGATCCCCCCCGCTACCTCCCGGTGGTCCTCGGGCTCTCCTGCCTCCTCCAGTGGGCGCCGCCATCTTGGTCTGGGAAGAAAATGGTGGGCGCATGCGCAGTGCGCCCACCGAATCTGCCGGCCGGCAGATTCCATTCATTAATTCAATGTACATTTTGATCACTGTGATAAACCCTATCACAGTGATCAAAATAAAAAAAATAGTAAATACCCCCCCTTTGTCACTCCCCTAGTTAGGGAAATATAATGAAATAAAGAAAATATATTTATTTTCATTTTTCCATTAGGGTTGGAATTAGGGTTAGGGTTAGAATTAGGGTTAGGTTTAGAATAAAGATTAGGGTTAGGGTTAGAGTTGAAATTAGGGTTAAAGTTAGAATTAGGGTTAGGATTAGGGTTAGGGTTGGGATTAGGGTTAGGGGTGTGTTGGGGTTAGGGTTGGAGCTATAATTCAGGGGTTTCCACTATTTAGGCACATCAGGGGTCTCCAAATGCGACATGGCGCCACCATTGATTCCTGCCAATTTTGCATTCAAAAAGTCAAATGGTGCTCCCTCCCTTCTGAGCCCAGAAGTGTGCCCAAACAATGGTTTACCCCAACATATGGGGCATCAGCGTACTCTGGACAAATTGCACATCAAATTTGGGGGTCTAATTTCTCCTGTTACTCTTGGGAAAATAAAAAATAGCAGGCTGAAAACACGGGTATTACATACCTGGTAATGTGTTTTTTCATGAGACATGACGGCACCACGAGAGAGGGGAATCCGCCCATCAAGGACAGGAAACCTTCAAGATAAAAGGGGCGGCTCCTCTCTCCGCATCAGTTGTTTTACAGAGCACGAGAGGAACTCCGCATGTTAGTACACACATAAATAATACATTCTTTACAATTTTAATTACCCCAATCCAAGGGTGTGAAAAAATAATAAAAATGCACCCAACTAGTGACGTGATCAAGGCCGGGAATATAAGGGTGCCGTCATGTCTCATGAAAAAACACATTACCAGGTATGTAATACCCGTGTTTTTCCATCATACATGACGGCACCACGAGAGAATTACAGAGATCGCATTCTGTTTTAGGGAGGGATCACTGCTTCCAACACTCTTCTCCCGAACGTGAGATCAGAGGTGGCAGATAAATCTAGTCTATAGTGTTTGAAGAAAGTTGACGGAGAAGACCAAGTGGCCGCCTTACATATTTGGTCGATTGTAGCATCTGCTTTCTCCGCCCAAGATGTCGACATGGCTCTTGTGGAATGGGCTTTAAGTCCTTCAGGAACAGCCCTGCCTACACTACTATAAGCTAGTATAATGGCCTCTCTCACCCATCTAGCTATAGTTTGTCTAGAGGCTCCTAGGCCTTTTCTCGCCCCCTGGAATGAGACCAGTAATGATCTGCTTTTTCTCCAAGTTTTTGTTCTTTCTAGATACTTTAGGATACATCTCCTAATATCTAAACAGTGTAGTCTTTCCTCTTTTGCGTTGCTAGGATCAGGACAAAAGGATGGCAATATTATCTCCTGAGCTCTATGGAATTTTGATACTACTTTGGGTAAGTATGCAGGGTCTAGTCTCAATACTACTCTGTCATCTAGAATTCGAGTGTAAGGAGAGTCGGCTGATAACGCATGTAGGTCTCCAATCCTACGGGCTGATGTAAGTGCTATCAATAAAGTGGTTTTAATGGTCAGGGCTTTATCAGATATTGTGTTAAGGGGCTCAAAAGGACTATCCATTAAGGCCGATAGAACTAGATTGAGGTCCCATGGTGGAGAAGCAGGGGATGGAACAGAGTCTGTTCTACTACAGGCCCGAATGAACCTGGCTACCCATCTGTTGTTTGCTAAATCATGGCTAAACAGGGCTGCGAGGGCAGATACATGAACTTTAAGGGTGCTAACCGCTAGCCCTAGTTCTAGGCCCCTTTGTAGAAATTCCAATATAGCCACTATTGGGATCTCCCCTTCCTGTATTGGCGGAGAATTTGTTAAAAATTTTTCCCATATTCTGGCATAAATCTTTGTGGTTACAGGTTTTCTACTGCGAAGTAGGGTAGATATTACTGCGGCTGAAAACCCTCTTTTTTCTAATAGTGACCTCTCAAATTCCAGGCCGTCAAATGTAGCCCGGATTTCTGAGGGTGACTGAAAGGACCCTGTGTAAGAAGGTCCTGGTCTTCCGGCAGTACCCATGGATCTGTTACGGACATTTTCTTTAGCCAGTAGAACCAAGGTCTTTTTGGCCAAAAGGGAGCTATTAAGACAACCCTGGCTTTGTCCTCCCTGATCTTCTTCAGAACTAATGAAATTAGACATACTGGGGAAAGGCATATAGAAGTCCCGACGTCCAGCTTATCCTGAAGGCATCTACTGCTAAGGGTCTGTCCGCAGGATTCAGAGAGCAGAATTTTTGAAGCTTTTTGTTGGTCCTTGTGGCTAAGAGGTCTATGTTGGGTTTCCCCCACATATGTATTATCTGGTGAAAAATGGACTCTTTTAATCCCCACTCTCCCTGCTTCAGGTGGTTTCTGCTCAAAAAATCTGCTTTTTGGTTGTCTATGCCTCTTATATGTAGGGCCGATAATGAGTGGAAATGGCGCTCTGCAATAGCCATAATCTTTTCTGTTATGTCCATTAGTGACCGGGAACGGGTGCCTCCTTGGTGGTTTATGTAAGCGACTGCTGTCCGGTTGTCTGACAGGACTCGGACATGATGTCCCGATATATTTGGTAGTAGACCCCGCAGCGCTCTTTCGACCGCCAAGAGTTCCCATTCGTTTGAAGATAGCTGTTTCTCTTCCTGTTTCCACGGTTCTTGGAGCCACAGAGTATCCAGATGGGCTCCCCACCCCCAAGGGCTGGCGTCTGTTGTGACCACCTTCGAGACCGTGAATTTCCACGGAATCCCTCGAGGAGATGTATCTATTGTCAGCCACCATTGGAGTGATTGGAGTACCGGGATTGGAAGTGTGATCTTCTGGTCTAGATGTTTCTGGAGGACTAGATCTTCCTGTAACATATTCCACTGCAATCTCCTTGTAGGGAACTGAGCCCACTTTACCACCGGTATGCATGCCGTTAGAGATCCCAATACCGACATAGCTTTCCTTAGCGTAATCTGAGATTTTTGTATTGTTGATGTTATCATTTGTTTTATCCTGAGCTCTTTTTCTTCCGGAAGACGACATTCCTGTGCCATAGAGTCTATCGTTATTCCCAGGAAGAATTGGGTCATTGCTGGTTCCAGCTTGGATTTTTTGAGGTTGAGCTGCCACCCCAACCTCCGTAGGGTTTCTATAACGATATTGACCTGATCTTGACAATGCGAAAAATTTCTCCCCACTATTAGAAAATCGTCCAGATAGGGTATTATTAGCGTATCTCTCTCTCTCAGGTGCGCTGTGACCTCTGCCATCAATTTCGTGAAGACACGTGGGGCTGTTGCTATCCCAAAGGGCAGGGCTCTGTACTGCAGATGATATAATTGCGACCTTATTTTTATTGCTACTCTGAGATATTTGCGGTCTGCCCTCCGGATTGGGACGTGATAGTAAGCATCCTTGAGGTCGAGGACCGCCATATAGCATTGAGGAAAGAGGAGATTCACTGCTGTTCTTATCGTCTCCATCTTGAAAGATGGGATTATCAAAAAACTGTTGAGAGCTCTTAGATTTATGATCGTCCTCCAGGAGTTGTCTGTTTTTTTTATAAAACCCCTCTCTTTCCTCCTCTACTGAGACTTTTTCCAGGACGCGTTTCTGTATAAGAGCGATTATTTCTTCCTCCAGACTCGTTTGTTTCTCTGGCGAGGACTGTAGGGGAGTCGGCATATATTTGTTCGGTGGACGGTGATGGAATTTTAATTCCAGTCCTGACTCTACTATTTGCAGAATCTAGGTACTGGAGGAAATCTTCTCCCAGGCTGGAAGGAAGTGAGAGAGCCTGCCTCCCACCTGAGAAGGACCGTCACTGGGAGGGCTTCTTATCTTCTTTGGAGGGCTTACCGAAGTAGAAGCCTCTCCCTCCTCTGGGTCGCTTGTCTTGAACGCTTCTGTCTCGTTCTCTGTAGTGCTGTCTTCCAAATTTCCGATTCCTCTGAAAGGAGCGACGAAAATTCTGAAAAGGCTGTTTCGGAAAGTTCTTCTTTTTATCCGTGGCCTTCTCCAACACCTCATCCAGTGCAGGCCCAAATAAAAAATTGCCCTCGCAGGGTAAGGAGCATAACTTTATCTTTGCCTGGATGTCACCTGGCCAGCACTTAAGCCATACCGCTCTACGTCCTACATTAGCTAGCGCTGCAGATTTGGCTGCCAACCTTGCCGAATCTGCTGAGGCTTCAGCTAGGAAACTAGCTGCTGCTCTGATGGCTTGTATGGCTTCCAAGATATTTTCTCTGGAAACCCTTTGTTCAACTTGATCTTCTAAGTTGTCCACCCAGACTTTTAGGGACCTGGCTACACAAGTAGCTGCGATCGCCGGTATTAACGCCCCTGCTGATGTTTCCCAGACTGTTTTTAAGCAGACGTCTGTCTTTCTGTCTAGCGGTTCTCTCAGTGTACCTAGATCTTCGAAAGGAAGGGAGGATTTTCTGGCGATCTTTGACACCGCTACGTCTATTTTTGGGGCTCTATCCCAGGATGAGGATGCTTGCTCATCGAAAGGATATTTCCTTTTCAGAGCGCTGGAAACATGAGACTTTTTCTCTGGTTTCTCCCATTCCCTTGTAATAAGGTCTTTTAACTGGTCATTAATGGGAAAGGTTTTCCGCTTTTTCTTTTGAAGCCCCACGAACATAAGTTCTTGAGGTGTTCGTTTGGGTTTGTCTTCTACCAGTCCCATGGTAGAGCGGACTGTCTTTATTAACTTATCTGTAGCCTCAATCGGAAAGACATTTTCATCCTCTGAGCTGCTATCTGTTTTACAGGACCTACTAGAGTCCCTCTCTGCTCCAGAGGAATCTTCTTGGGATATTCCTGAGACGCTAGATCTGTCTCTGGACTTGCCGTCCATATCTGCCGTGTGGAAGGCTTTCATGGACTTACACACTTCCGCCTGAATTAGGGACTTCAGGCTTTCAGTAAAGGAGGGCGTTTCCTCCGCCAGTGTTTTGGTGATACAATCCTGGCATAAATCCTTAGCCCAAGCTCTTTCTATCGGGGTTTTACATAAGGGACATTCCCTATTTTTAGTTTTCGCCTTACTCTTCTTATAAACCCCCTAATTTTCCCATGTATATGTGAGAGGAAAAAGGAGATATATGCAGAAAAAAGAGGAGAAAGAGAACAGACATTAGTGCACTGGACTTTCTCGAAGTTCACTCACCACTCGGATGCTGTAATAGACGGGTACCGGCTCCGGAGGCTGATTGGCTCCTTCCGATCTCACAGATCCTTCCTTACTGTGTCCCGTTCTTACGCTGTCCGAGCGGCTATTGCTGCGGCGTGTCTGGGTCTTTTCACCAGACAGAGACCGTCTGGCATGTACCTCCTGGCGTGAGTCCAGGTGCCCCGGCGATAAACTCTCCATTACAAGCTTTTCCCAGCTATACCATCACCTACAGCTGCAGTCTTGTGACGGCGATTACCAGATATGTGCCGGCTTTAAATCTTTTCCTGCGCGCGCCCCCCCCTTTTTTTTTTTTTTATTTATCATCATCCGCCGCAAGCACCCGTCGCGTGCGCCGTGCGCGCGCCCGGTCGCCACGTCCGGCGCGCGCTCAGTTCTGCCCTTCTCCTGCGAACAGGAGAACTCTTCCGCTCACCAGCCTGGCCGCCCGTCATATCCGGAGCGACTTCCGGTTTCCTGTAACATGGCAGAGCGCAGGAGACAGCCGGAAAGTGAGTTACCGCTCTAAGCAGCGGTTCTCCTGGTCTCCACTGCCACCAATGAATATCACAGCGTTCCATCTGACCTCCGGTGCCAATCGTCTTCAGGGGTCTGCACAAGTGTCCCAGGTATCGGGGAAAAAAGGGGAGGAGGAGAGGGGGTCTTTTAAAACGCCTGGTACCGATGTGCTATCAGGCTGCATGGCCCAGTATCAACAGGGGATACACTGAAAGTGTTCCCCGAGGATTGCCCCCACCTACAGTTGCCTTAAGGGAGCCGTAGGGAAAAAAAGGTCTGCACAAAAAAAGGCAGTGTCCATGCCTCGCTCAGGGGGGCAGGGTATACCTGACCCCCGAGGCGACCTCCAGTACCTGGCGACGGATGCGACGAACAAACGTCCATCGTTAAGCCATCCGACCCAGGCCTAGGCATCCTCTTCATCCGAGAGTCTTTATCTTGAGGGTCTCCCATCGAGGACAGGAAACCAACTGATGCGGAGAGAGGAGCCGCCCCTTTTATCTTGAAGGTTTCCTGTCCTTGATGGGCGGATTCCCCTCTCTCGTGGTGCCATCATGTATGACGGAAAAAATCTTTTTTGAGGAAAAAAAATTATTTTTTATCTTCACGGCTCTGCATTTTAAACTTCTGTGAAGCACTTGTGGGTTCAGAGTGCTCATCACACATCTAGATAAGCTCCTTCGGGGGTCTAGTTTCTAAAATGGGTTCACTTGTGGGGGTGTTATGTTTTGGTAGCTGAGGAGGGCAGGAGCAAAAAACTGTAAAGGCAGCCAAACACCAGAGAGGATGGTATCTAATAGGTTGCAGACCCCTAAACTAACCGCACAACTAGAAGCAGCCGTGGGACTGGGGCCCAAAACTGTCTAGATAGGATAGTACAGGAGAGAATACTGTCTGCAACCCAACAAAACCCTAGGAAAAGTTCCAACACTTCTGATTCCAAAAATGCTGAGACCACACGGTCTCGACCACCTATATCAGATCTCTGGTGTGAAAACGCAGCTACCCAGCAGTAAAATATCACAGGAACTGAGCACAAGTGCAAATACGAAAAGAGAGCAGAGACCAGCACAAGCCCCCCAAAGGGGACCCGGCTGAACTCAAAAGCAAGGCAGCAAAAAACAAGGGAAATCAAACCACAGAAAAAAAACAGAAAAGTAACTTATCTGAATGATAGCTGGAGACAGCAGAAAAGCAAGCTGAATTCCAACTTAAACCAGGAAGTAACAATTGATCACCAGCGAAGATCATGGGAGGCCAGCTCACTTATATCAGGCCAGTCCGTCCACCCTGATAACCATTCATCCATTGCAGGTGGAGAACTCTTGCTGTTCAACATAGGTTCAGTACCCTCAGCAACCACCAGAGGGAGCCTCAGCTCCGAAGTCATCTCCACCACGTTCATAACAGGGAGGTTTCTACTGTTTAGTCACATCAGGGGCTCTGCAAACACAAAATGACGCCCGCAGAACATGCCATCAATGTCTACATTCCAAAATGGCGCTCCTTCCCTTCTGAGCCCTCCCATGCGCCTAAACAATGGTTTCCCCCCACATATGGGGTATCAGCGTACTCAGGAAAAATTGCATAACAACTTTTATGGTCCAATTTCTCCTGTTACCCTTGGGAAAATAAAAAATAGCGGGCTAAAAAAATCATTTTTGTGGAAAAAAAAGGATTTTTTATTTTCACGGCTCTGCGTTTATAAACTTCTGTGAAGCACTTGAGGGTTTAAAGTGCTCACCACACATCTAGATAAGCTCCTTGGGGGGTCTAGTTTCCAAAATGGGGTTATTTGTGGGAAGTTTCTACTGTTTAGGCACATCAGGAGCTCTGCAAACGCAACATGACGCCGGCAGAACATTCCTTCAAAGTCAGCATTCCAAAATGGCGCTCCTTTCCTTCCAAGCTCTCCCATGCGCCCAAACAGTGGTTTCCCCCCACATATGGGGTATCAGCGTACTCAGGACAAATTGCACAACAACTTTTGTGGTCCAATTTCTCCTGTCAGTCTTGTGAAAATAAAAAATAGCAGGCTAAAAAATCATTTTTGAGGAAAAAAAAAGATTTTTTATTTTCACTGCTCTGCGTTATAAACTTCTGTGAAGCACTTGGGGGTTAAAAGTGGTCACCACACATCTAGATAAGTTCCTTAAGGGGTCTAGTTTCCAAAATGGTGTCACTTGTGGATGGTTTTCACTGTTTAGGCACATCAGGGACTCTCCAAACGCCACATGGCGTCCGATCTCAATTCCAGCCAATTCTGCATTGAAAAAAGTCAAACGGTGCTCCTTCCCTTTTGAGCTCTGCCATGCACCCAAACTGTGGTTTAACCCCAGATATGAGGTATGGGCATACTCAGGACAAAATGCACAACAACTTTGGGGGTCTAATTTCTCCTGTTACCCTTGTAAAAATAAAACTTTGGGGGCGAAAAAATCATTTTGGTGGAAAAAAATGATTTTTTATTTTCACAGCTCTACGTTATAAACTTCTGTGAAGCACTTGGAGGTTCAAAGTGCTCACCACACATCTAGATAAGTTCCTTAAGGGGGTCTAGTTTCCAAAATGGGGTCACTTGTTTGGGGTTTCCACTATTTTGGCACATCAGGGACTCTCCAAACCCAACATGGCGTCCGATCTCAATTCCAGCCAATTCAAAAGTCAAACGGCGCTCCTTCCCTTGCGAGCTCTGTCGTGCACCCAAACCTCCACATATGGGCTATCAGCGTATTCAGGAGAAATTGCACATCAAAATTTGTGATTCATTTTCTCTTTTAACACTTGTAAAAATAAAAAAAATTGGTTCTGAAGTAAATTTTTTGCAAAAAAAGTTAAATGTTAATTTTTTCCTTCCACATTGCTTCAGTTCCTATGAAGCACGTAAAGGGTTAATAAACTTCTTGAAAGTGATTTTGAGCACCTTGAGGGGTCAAGTTTTTAGAAAGGTGTCACTTTTGGGTATTTTCGGTCATGTACACCCCTCAAAATGACTTTAAATATGATGTGGTCTCTAAAAAAATGGTTTTGTAAATTTTGTTGTAAAAATGAGAAATCGCTGCTCAACTTTTAACCCTTATAACTTCCTAACAAAAAAAATTTTGTTTCCAAAATTGTGCTGGTGTAAAGTAGACATGTGGGAAATGTTACTTATTAAGAAATTTGTGTGACTTATCTCTCTTAGTTAAGGGCATAAAAATTTGAAGTTTGAAAATTGCTACATTTTCTAAATTTTCGCCATATTTCAGTTTTTTTCATAAATAAACACAAGTCATATAGAAGAAATTGCACCACTAACATGAAGTAAAATATTTCACGAAAAAACTTTGTCAGAATCACTAGGATCCGTTGAAGCGTTCCAGAGTTATAACCTCATAAATTGACAGCGGTCAGAATTGTAAAAATTGGCCTGGTCATTAACCTGCAAATTGGCTCTGGCACTAAGGGGTTAATTACCTCAGTTTACTGATGCTGTGAGGGAGGGCTCCCAGAAGAATATATAATGGTGTGGCTTGTGGATTGCTCTCTCGAAGTATCTGCAAGTATAAATATGGAGCCCATCTGCGACTGGATTCATATCTCCCAGAAGGGTGCACTGAAGGAATACACCACTAGAGGTCACTATATACATTCACACACCTTCACCCATCCCTAAGACCACCAGAGGGAGCTGTTTAGACATATAAAGGAGAGTGAAGACAGGAAAGAGAGCTCAGTTAGCTCAGTCAGGCAGTCAGTCTGAAGGCTGCAATCTGCAGTGGAGTTGAGAGTTGAGTTCTGAGTTCAGTCAGACTGAAGTCTGCAGCCTGCAGTTCAGTTCAATAGAGTGGAGGCTAGTAAAGTGGAACTGAAACCACTCCAGTCTAGTCAGAGCTGAAACGAGTGTGTGCAGCTCAGTGAGAAAGCGTGCCGACGCTTAGAGAGCGGCGAAGCGGCAGCCCACCAACTGCCAGTGTGAGATCGTGTGAGGGCCCGGGAAGGCCGAAGGCGAGTGGAAAGTGAATGAGGCAGAATAGCCTTCATAGCTCACCTCAGCAAGTATTTACTGGACGCCGGGGTCTGAGCCTATAGGGATCTCCACGACCCATTAGGAGAACACCGGAGTTCCTGGAGGACTACAAGTCCCAGGAGTACCACAGAGCTGACACGTAACCGGGCCAGGAGGACGGAGTCCAGCCGTGCACGGCAAATAGAGACTGTGTACTTCAAGAAAGGGTCCAACCACAAGGTCAGCCAGGTGCAGGACGGAGACTAAGTTAGGCCCAGCTACATGCAGGCCAGGACTTCATTACTAAAAGGGCAAGGAACAGGAGGCCACACACCTACTCAGTGGGGGAATCTGGATGTGCACCCTTCACCCTACAGTTCTCCGGGGAGTGCCTGCAACATCTTCAGTAAAGGTACCAAAGTGACTTGTGTGTGTGTCTACCTTATTACCCCTAACTGCCGGGTTCCCGTCTGTCCTGCATCCCTACACATCCATCTGCCCTGAAGGACTCAGCCTCACCTGTGGGAGGCCTAACATCTAGCTGCACAATACTAACCCTTCAGTGGATCTGCATAGCAGCGCTGGTCACCCTGACCAGGTACCACAGGTGACGTCACGAATCCCCATACCAATATTCAATTCACCTGTAAATATCCCACATTAAAGGGTGAGCACCAGAGCCACGGACTGAGCTGTGTTGCCGTGACATCCCCCATAGAAGTCTATAGGCTCAGATCCGAGTTCCCATTGCTCTGGAGGGCGACTCAACTTAAACTTGGCGTCACGAACAGGATTGCGTGCCCTGCAGCAACGGAGTAACTTGTGCCCGTTGCCACCGGGTACTGTGTGCCTCACTAAAAGACTTTCGCATATAGTGGTGAAGATTTCCCTCCATTTGCCCGCCATTGCCCGCCATTTACAGCGCCACGGCGCGAAAAACTAGTGGGCGTACCTGCAAAAGCGCGCTGAGTCCTGGACACGCCCCCAGCGCTGACGCGGCGGCAGGTCCTGTGGAGAGCTTCAGTGAACGCTCTGACGTCAGAGCACCGGCGACGCAGGTCCTTCTCACAACTGTGCACTGCGGAGCTGC
>JARQOD010008655.1:0-34759 GCA_033576555.1 Oophaga sylvatica
AAAGGTAGAATAGTGGCCATCAAAAAATTTTTGGAAAGTGAAGATGACAAAATGGTTAAGAAAATAGCAATGAGAGAAATCAAATTATTTAAAGGGTAAGATCCCTTTTCCACATTCTTGATGCCCTTCATGAAATGGTATTTACAGTAGAATCAGTGGTGTTCCTTGAAATTCACGTGCCTCAATAAAAAAAAAACTCTGTCAGGTGCTCCAACTATTATGGGTCTTTGAAGAGTTATTCTTAAATTTCTAAATTATGGGATAGGGGATAACTTCATTTTCAATTCATGGGACAAGGGATAACTTCCCAATCGCGGGGTTCGACGGCAGGCCCCCCACTAATCCCAAGAACCTGGACTTGAAGAGCCCCAGGTGAATGCAGCGGTGGTTGATCATGCGCACTGCCACTCCATTCATTCTTAAAGGGAACCTTCAGCAGGATTGTGCTGTTAACCTACAACAGTATCTGGTTGGAGCCATTATACTGAATAAAATGATACCTTGTAGATGAAATCCATCTTGTGGTTTTTAATCTTTATTTTCAGTTTTCAGTTAATGATATGCTCGTGCTCTGGGGGTGGCGTGTGGGGGGTCTTTATGTGGTGCTCTGCTTAGCTATTCATCTGTATGGCTTCTGACAGGTCACTGATCCCTCAGTGACATGCCGCTGTTTTACATAATGAATATTAATATATTGAAAAATAAATCACTACTTAAGCAAGAAGATAACTCTGCCTACAGTCATCCCCCAAGCACAGGCATATGATTAGCTGAAAACTTCTAACACTGATTACACAAGAACCACATGACGGATTTCTTCATCCCAGGTATCATTTTAATCAGTTTAACACTGCCAACCTGATGGTGTCTGTAGTTTACTTAGCAAAATCCCGCTGACAGGTTCGCTTTAAACAGTATCACAGTAGAATACCCATAATAGGATTCATATTATAAAAATGCAAATAGTGCAACCACTACTGGTAATGCTGCCAGACCATAGAGAATGCCACTCACAGTATTATCAATTGCATATACCAGACATTAGCAGTATCACAAAGGCAATCCATAATAGGATTCAACTAGATAAATACAAATAGTGTCATCAATAGCATATGCCATGCTTTCTATTCCCTTCGAAATTTCTTGTATTTTTGAGTAAAAAAGTGTTGTTATACCAACTTGACTATAATGGTTATATGACCCGGGGGCTCTCCTGGTTTTTTATTATTATTAATTAGGTCTTTTTTTGGTATTTTAATTAATACGAATACAAAGTGTTTTTTAAGGGTCGTTTTGTTTTCTGTAGTTTTCTGCAGAATGAGTTAGCAGGGTTGGCCATATTATCTTTATTTACCAAATGTGTTGAGGACATGATTTTGTGACATTTATTAAATATACAGTTATGAAAAGTTTTATCCAGCTCTTATTAGTGCAGCTTTCCTCACTGATGCACAGCTCTCCAGTTCCATACATTGGCTGCTGGTGGAGAAGCATGTGACCAGATCAATCCATCAGCCTTGTTGTGACAGTTACAAGCTGCAGTGTTGATTTAGAATCATCCAGAAACTATACGGGTTAAAATAGTTATAGCATATAGGTTAGCTCAGCCCCTGGGTATACTGGGAAAGTTGTTAGTGTGTCCTGGACATCCAAGAGTTATGTGTGTGTGCTAGAGAGTCTCCTGTCAGACTGAAATCAGACAAGTTGTATAGACCTGTTCATCCTGGAAGTGATTGCTGTAATCATAGAAGCAGTCAGGACAGCTAGGAGCATTTTTATTACCTCAAGATAGAAGTGAGAGAGCTACACACTAGACTCATCCCCAACCCCCCACCTCACTTCATGAGCAAGGTAAAAGTTCTGCTTAGGTTAAAACACTTTGTGTGAATAGAAGTTTTTCTTGAAGAGACTTTCCATATGTTGATGAAGCATTACATGAAGAGAATAATTCTGTGTGATGAAAAGAAGGTTGAATAAAACCCTTATGATTAACTGCAGCTCAAAACTGGGTCATAGCTGTATGCTTGTAAACCATTACCTCCCCTCTACTAAGATTTTACCCAGGAAATCCAAAAAGAACTCTTTTTCCTTTGCAATGCTTCATATACTGAGTGGCGTACATACAACATTGTCCAATTGAAGAACGCACACAGGAAAACAGTTTGATATTGGAGGTGACTGATGGACTGAATCTGTTCGCATCCTCCTCCACCAACAGCCAACCTTAGAGGCAAGTACAAACCAGCACAGTAACATTGAAGACATATCTGCCTCTAAGGTCACGTTCACATTTTCAGTATTTGATTAGTATTTCGCATCAGTATTTGTAAGCCAAAATCAGGAGTGGAACAATCAGAGGAGAAGTATAATAAAAAAACATCACCATATCTTGTTTTTTGTTTTCCCTTTTTTTCCTTTTGTCTTTCCTCCCTGCCCCAACCTTGTTATCCTCATTTGTTCCTATAATTTCTATGTTGTAAAATGCTAATAAAATGATTGAAAAACAAATACCGAGTAAGTTTGAGCGAAACAGGTCGGTCAGATTCAAAAGTCGACGACTTTCGCCAAAATCGGGTTTCGCGCGGCGAAAACCCGACCATAGCTTAAAGTCGGCCATGAGTTCGGCAAAACAAGCGGCAAAGTCGGTTTTCCCATAAGCTTGCAGGTGCCTTTTTTCAGCCAATGAGCAAGGACATACACTGTGGGCAATGATATGACATGGGCAGCGTCCACCACCATCTTAGAGAAGGGCATTGCAGTGATTGGCTTGCTTTGGGGGGGCGTTCTTATGTGCTTGTGCTGATAGCATTGTGCTGTACAGTTAGTGTGCAGTGACAGGGGAGGATTTTCTTGTGTGCAGCACGCTGGCTATTAGGCTTCCTGCCAGTGACAGGGGAGGACTTTCTTGTGTGCAGCAGCGCTGGTTATTAGCTGCCTGCCAGTGACGGGGAGGATGTTCTTGTGTGCAGCATCGCTGGTTATTAGGCTGCCTGCTAGCTGTATTGCTGTGTGTACACTGCTGTGCAGACTGCTTTTTTACACAGCACTAATACTTTTATTCTTTTTTCCTGCACAGTTACAGAGCTTTCATTTTTCCCTCACCGTATAGAGCTGTACCTCCTCACACACTACCGTTGTACTGGCTGGTAACAAAGACAAATACATGCGGATATGTGTTGTGACCCAGAAAATATATCGGAGATTGAAATTTTCCCTCACTATAATACACCTGGTATCTTCTGATACAGTACCTTTTTTCTCCTTTTTATTACGGTCAAATCCATACTGAGAGAGCGTCTGTGTGTGACTCCGGAAATATATACGAGATTGAAATTTTCCCCTATACTATATACACCTGGGATCTTCCGATACAGTACCCTTTTTCTGCTTTATATATTCTGGGCTAATCCATACTGACCTGTGACGTCTGTGTGTGACTCCGGAAATATATACGGAGATTTACAATTACCCCTACACTGTATACACCTGGTATCTTTTGATACAGTACGGTTTTTCTGCTTTTTATATTCTGGTCTAATCCATACTGAGCCTGAGAGCGTCTGTTGTGTGACTCTGGAAATATTTTACGGAGTTTGAAATTTTGCCCTATACTATATACACCTGGTATCTTCTGATACAGTACCCTTTTTCTGCTTTTTAGATTCTGGTCTAATCCATACTTAGCCTGAGAGCGTCGGGTGTGTGACTCCGGAAATATATATACGGAGAGTTACAATTTTCCCCTATACTATATAAAACCTGGTATCTTCTGATACGTACCCTTTTCTGCTTTTTATATTTGGCTAATCCATACTGAGCCTGAAGTGTCTGTGTGTGTGACTCCGCAAATATATGCGGAGATTGAAATTTTCCCCTATACTATATACACCTGTATCTTCTGATACAGTACCCTTTTTCAGTTTTTTATTTTGGTCTAATCCATACTGACCCTCAGAGCATCTGTGTGTGACTCCGGAAATATATACGGAGATTTACAATTACCCCTACACTGTATACAGCTGTACGCTTCTGATACAGTACCATTTTTCTGCTTTTTATGTTCTGGTCTAATCCATACTGATGAGCGTCTGTGTGTGACACCGGAAATATATACGGAGATTTAAATTTTCCCTTCATCGAAAACAGCTGTACCTTCTGATACAGTACCATATATCTGCTGGTATTTTGGGTACATTTTCCCCAAACATGAGGAAATATGGTGGAAGAGGCCGAGGACGTGGGCGGGGGGGCAGTGGTACTGATAGTGGTGGTGTAGGTGCATTTCTGATAGTGACAAAAGCACAATAGCACCTAAGGCAGGAGGTGTTGAGCCTGCATCATGACTGGCTCCAGAATGCCTGGAAGGGAGTAGGTAAACCGCTTTTACAGCCGGAGCATCAGGAACAGGTTTTGACTTACATTGCCAAAACAGCCTCCAGCTCTATCGCCCCTCTTCTGAAGTTTCAAAAAATGCAAGCACTGATCGTCAGTGCAGGCTCCTGGTCAAGACAAACACCTTCCTTGTGTCCTTCACCCAAACCAAAAGTGAAGGATGCGCAGGCCACGCTTCAGATTACTCTATGGAGTTCTTTTCACATACCATGCATGGGTTATCAAGTCAAATCCTGAATTCCCCAGTCCAAGATGAATCTGACATGGAGTGCACTGATGCACAGCCACTGCTATATGATTCTGGGGGTACATTCACCCAAGCACTACATTGCCCTCTCAGTTACTGAGCCAGAATCTGACCCTGATGAAACTCAGGTCCCCCTTCCCACATACTATACCACCTTAAGCGGTGACAAAGAGGAAGTGCAGATGAAATTGAGAGGAGTGATGGATGACCCAGTTGTTGACCCGGATTGGCATCCATTGGGGGAAGGGGGTGCCGCGGGCAATAGGTCAGAAGTGGAGGAGGAACCACAGCAGGCATCGACATCGCAGCGGCGGTTATCTGGCAGGCCCGTAGCAGTTTCAAAAACGTGTTAAAAAAACAAAGAGTTGCAGGACAGCTTGGCCAGACGGTCAAATTTAGCAGAGCGTGCAAGTCCTGAAAAGTCCCGTGTGGCACTTTTTTTACCAAAATCCTATTGATGAGGCAAAGGGTTTTTCTGTAAGCAGTGAGGAAGGACCTTTAGCCGAGGGGAAAAAATCTCCGAAATTTGAATACCATTGCATGCTTAGACATTTAAACGCCATGCACTTGCAAGCGTGGACGGACTACAAAACCTCAGGTAACACATGTGCACCTGCTCCGAATGAAGGTAGCCAGCAACGCTACATCGCTTTTCCCCCCCCTATAAAGCCCACCGATTAGCAAACCACCAGCAAAAATGTTGAGGTTCGCCGCAAGGCCAAAGCAGTCAGGGAATCACAATGTTTATGCAAGGAAAGACTGAATCTAGGCCATCACCACCACCACCATCACCATCACCAATCCCCTCTCAGTCCACCATGTCCACCGCTAGTTCCCCCATATGCAGCTCTCAAGTCCAGCTCACCCTAGCAGACACTCTGAGTAGGACAAGAAAGTACTCATCCTCTCATCCGCAAGAAACCATATCCATAAATCCTATACTTGATGTATATAAAAAATTAAATAAATAAAATAAAATTCATAAATATACAGACAAAATAAATATTATAAAAAACCTTTATTAAATCATGGTTTTAACACAGTATATAAAAGATAAAAAACACACCAAAAATAAACATATATATATGGCACACAGGTATATATGGTCAGAAAATAATTTAAAGAGGTTCAACATAAAATTTCTATCCACCAAGACTATACACAATAAATTTATGGTCAAGAATAGTAATAAGGTTCAGCGTAAAATTTCTATCCACCAAGAGCTAAACAATAAAAACTACAATAAATTAAATGTAAATAAAAAGTGTGTAAATAAATTTCAAAAAGGATATATCCCATACCTTATATTAAATTAATGTGCAACAAAGTGCAAAATGTGCTGGTAATCAAACAATCCCTTTAATTATATCAGGTGTGAGACAGTGAGAGTATGTTTTGTTGAATGGGGTGTACATTTCACCTAGATACTTTGCTGACTGGGATAAGGGAAATGTATGGCTTTGTAAACCTAGTGGTAGAGAAAAGGTCACTACACCTTCTTCAGTACACACTTGCAGCTCAGGCCTGAAAACCATTTAGCTGTTAATTAGGAGGACCAGAAGTAGGTGTCTGCGAACACAGGAGAGCTCGCTTAGTCTGGACAAGGATCCAGGCACAAGAAGGAGTCTCCAGGAGTATGCTGTCTCAGTTCTGGGTGCTCGATGTACCCCGGACCAGGTAGTCCTCTGTGAGAACCATGCGGAATAGCTGCTGAATAGGAGGGGAGCTCTCTCAAGTCTGGACTTGGATATGCCTTCAGACACAAGGAGGAGACTCTGTGAAACTCCATGCTGGTAAATGCTGAACAATTGTGTTGTTTTGGCCCAGGCTGTTAGAGTCTGGTCCCAGGTAGATAGGGAAATCTATCTAAGTGTAGTAAGTGGCTGGACAAGCCCAGGTTTTATGTTTATGATTTGGTTTTGATTATGTTCTGTTTGCTGTAACTTTAATAAAACTGGTTGCGGCCAGTTTTACCAGAACTGCTGTCGGGAAAGAAACTGTTTCCGTGCCACTCCGTCTACCCGGACGGCCCCAAGCTTATCCCCTGAAAAAGCTTAACAATTGGTGCAGAATGTGCGGCAGCACATGCAGAACAGCAATAAAAGGTGAAGTCTGTTGAAGCAGCAGCAGAAAAAAAAAAGTGTGTCCAAAAGAAACGTCGTTGGGCGTTTAAAGAGACAGTAGCCCTAATGAGTTTTGAAAAAAAAAAAAAAAAAAAAGTGTGTCTCCACAGCAAACTGAACTTGTTGTGGAAAAGACTGTGGATGGGGCAGCCAAAGGAAAAGTCTTTGAGCAGTCTTAATGAACAGTGGCCCTAATAGATTTGCAAGAAAAAAAAAAAAGTGCTGCCAGCAAACTGATTTTCTGTGGAAAAGACGGGTGGAGTGTGTAGTCTTAGTGAAGCTGCCGTTGTTGAGACAGAGAAGCGACAGCAGGATGAAGCATGGAGGTGCGTTTAAAACAAATGGCCAAGTTAATGTGCAACATAAGACGCCGTGTTTGAGACAGATAATCCGGCATATGGAGGAACCGTTGAGTACCTGGTCAGGCCCAGGAGCATGCAGCAGAGCATGGACGGCAGCGCCTGCAGCCCGCAGCGCATGCACAGGCCCAGCAGCAATTCCGCAAGAGCGGAGAATAACCGGTTGTTTTTTGAGCGGTTGCAGCACTACAAAAACTTGCAGCGCACGTCCCAAAGAATGTTGCCAAAGTCACCTGCATTGTCCCTGAAAGAAGGCGGTAAGACGGTCCCTAAAAAGGACACCTGTGACGATGGGAGGTATATCTCACTAGGTTTGAGGGACTGGCAGAGAAGGAGAATCTGCCCTATCAAAGGCCATATGGTCGCAACCCTAACTGTTGGGGGAGAACCCCAAAGGGCCTTGCGACCTGGCGGCAACAGCCAAGACTTGCCAAGCTGAAAGCGGAGATTCTTACCCCCCGGCTGGGTTTCGGGAAGCCCGGCCAGGGGAGTTCATGAACTGAGATGCATTGGGAGTCGCAGCAGCAAACCTTAATGGATTGAAAAGGTGATATGGACCGCTACAAACCCAAGCACGTCCTCCTGAGGTCCCGCCAAGGTCGACAAGGAGACCACCAGGACGCCAATCGTCTGGTCACCTATGAGAGGGCCTTCGCCCCAAAGACTGCCTCCTGACCAGCCGCGAAGGTCGCCTTCAGAGTTCCTGGACCCGAACTCTCCCGGTAAGAGCGTTCCTTGTTGGGGTCGTGTGGGGGAGAGTGTGATGGACAGGTTGGAGATGTCGTAAATTGCGCCCCAATGTCCAATAAGGGGGAGCCTATGTGTTTGATGTTGGCGGATCCCTCTCCCCTGCGCAAGCCTGTTTTGTTCCACCTCACCAAGGGACTGGACCACAGGGTCCCCGGGGGGTTTAAATGATGCCCACACAGGCCCTCTTGGATCAAAGTCCAGTGACTTCCGATGGGACAGCTGATGATAGGGGACTTTTCCCTATAAACACCTAGGTGGTGTGCTCCAGGAGACACCAAAATCTACCCAGAACTTGTGGCTTGATCCCCAAACCGGGGGGTTTTCATTGAAGTGGGGGTTAAGTGAAGAACCTGGTGCCCCCCGTCATTTGGGTAATGATTTTCCCGCTAAGGATCTCTGGGGGAAAAATATTTCTTATGGACAGGGTGAAGAACCCAAGGGTCGCATCCCGAGGGCGGAACACAATGCAGGGGCCTTAAACTTATGTGACGTGATGATGATTGAAATGATAATGATGATATGATCATATATGAGATGACCATGATAATATCGAGCTGAAATTGATAATAGAGATCATGTAGTATATGATATGACAAATCTGATAATATTTTAATAAATGACTTTGATATGATGAAATTCCTTTGCAGGTGTTTTGGGAGACGGGATAGTGGTTCCCGGGAACCGATGTCCCTGACTTTCCTTGTCCTGTGACAATTTTAGAGGAGCAGTGGCGAGACCCCTCTCTTTTAAAAAAACCCAGGAAAATATAAATTTTCTAAATAGGTTTCCCAAGAGCCTGGCTCTGAGGAAGGTTTCCTCATTTTGCAAAACACCACTGTTGATAGGACACTGAAGTCCGGGGAGGTCGTGGCCAGCTCCAATACCTGACTATATGGAAGTATGGCTGGGGTTTCACATTCACATCTTGAGGGACCACCTGAGGAACCAGGGACCGTGGTGAAGTTTATGTTTGGGGATGATTTTAACTAAGGTTCCGTCAAGATGTGAATGAAATGAATTGTATAACCCCCTGACGTGACAGGAGTGAATAAAATGAAGTTAAACCTGAAAGTGAGCGGATTAAATGAGAATAATTGAAACCCTGAGTGAGCGGTGGAAAGAAAATGAAGTTTAAACCCGAAAGTGGCCAGATTGGCTGAAAAAAGGGGTCAGACAGGGTGGGGGGTTGATAAGGAATCATTGTGACAATCAAGCAACCTGCAAATGGGGAAGGATGGTAGCAGAGGAGGTTGAGATCCGAAGGAAGCGATGCTGACCTTGCAGTCGGACGAAGGGGACTGAAAATGTTTTTTTCAGTTGCCCCCGGGTTCCTGGCGAAGACTAAGTGAAAGGAGAACTGAGCTTTAAAGGCAAAACCCCGAAACGAAACAGTCCAAGTAATGCTGTTGGAAATGTGAACTACCAATTATGGTGGGACGTATCGTGCCAAGGACTCGAGGGAGATGCTGAGAGGTGGAAAAAGCCATAGAATTGGTACACCAAGCGATCCCACGAAGCGAGGTCCAAGTGAAGTGTGGGAACAAGATTGAAGATATGGGGACGACCTCTCCGGAAACGTTTCTGCCGAAGACGCGGCGTGGACGGGTTGCGGTTTCGGAATCATACTGCAACTCGTGAAGCCAGCTGGAAGTTCGGCGCCCAGCCCCAGCGGTTTCCCATGACAAAAGATTGGATAAGTCACAAGTGAGTTTTGAACTCAGGCGGCTTGGTGAGTCAGCGCACTTTCATGGAGCTACTGGAGCCACGCCCAACAAATGGGAAAAGCGATGTGTCCCCGTTGCCGCTGCAGACCACGGGACTCAATGGGATGCGAAGTGGTGGAAGAGAAAATCCGGCGGGTTTTCGAGTATACAGATGCAGCTATCAAGGAGAACTTGAAAGCCGAATAAATGGAAATATTGGAGACTAAAAATTGATGTGACTGAAGAGGTAAATTGTAAGACTGACGGTAGGGCTTCTGAGCATGTTTCTACCAGAAGAGCCTGAAGAAGGGCCGAAGACATAAAAGACTTCCAACAGGTACCAGATGAATTGATGACTTCTCAAAAAAAAATCCAAACTGTGATGAAGGAGTGTGATGAAAGCCATGACATCTTCGTGAGAAGGTCAATGAAGTAAAAGGAAGGATACAGGAATCTCTTTGTTGCAAGAGCAAATGCTGCTCAAAAGTCTAAGGCTCTAAATAGGAATGCTGTTGTTACGGTAGAACATTACAAATTCAGCTGGAGACTTAGTGGAAGAATTATGTGTACTGCAAAAGAAAAACCGATCAGCTCCTTCTACAGTCCCAATAATTTGAACAGTGTAGCTTAAAATGGTCAGAGACCATGGCAGAGGAGCTTAAAGGTCGTGAAAATAGACTTTATGAGTCCCCGAATTCAAGAAAATAGATGTGCTAAAGAGGGTTCAAGGGGAACAGAGAAAAGTAAAAAACCCCTATACCTTCTGTGATAGTTGGTGACACATGGTCATGCACCAAGGCAGAGGTACGTGAGTTTCTGAGGAAGAGTCAGCAGAAGGTTCTGATGTGCCGGGTCGTACTTCTCTGGCCAGGCACTATATCGAAACTGAGCCCGCCCTAAGGTCAAGATGAAACCGTGCAGGATACCCCGAGGCCCGCAGAGAGCATAGGCCTGGTAGAGTACAGGTAGTGGGAATGCTTCAGAGAAGAGAAAGCTGATGTTGGCTATGGCTCAGGTGAAGATACAGATACAGTAGTGAAGATGAAGCTGATGAAGGCCAGGACTGGTCCAGAGTTCACTGTCTCCTTTTGGATTGTTGACCAGCCTCCGGTCTGGATGACACCCTCCGGTCTGGAGAAGAGGGGGGATATGTGAGTCAGTGAGAGTATGTGTGTGAATGGGGTGTACATTTCCACCTAAATTTGCTGACTGGTATAAGGGAAATGTATGCTTTGTAAACCTAGTGGTAGAGAAAGGTCACTACACCTACATTCATACACACTTGCAGCTCAGGCCTGAAACCATTCAGCTGTTAATTAGGAGACCAGAAAGTAGGTGTCTGCGAACACAGTCAGAGAGCTCGCTTTAAGGGTATGCCACACTAAACAATATCGCTAACGGGATCGCTAAAAAAAAGTCACTATTTAGCGATCCCGTTTTGCGATGTTTTCAGTGCGGCAGCTGCCAGCGCGAGCTTCCTGCTGTGATACTCGCTCGTCGCTGACATCGTTCCGGACCCTATTTTATCGTCGCGCTCCCGCTGGGTAAGATAATCGCTAAGTGTACAACCTTTTTGTGAACAATGTGCGACCTCATTAACGATGCCTTAGTCAGCGGCGGAGGCGGACTTTGTTTTCGTTCATAACGCCCTTCAGCTCCGATTGGTGACCACAAACATCACCTCACTATAATACTGCGCCCCATCCATTGTTTTCCAGAGCACTTTGTGGATGATTCCAACTGTGCTTTGTGCGTTTTTGTGAGGATAGTATCGCGTGTCGGTGTTTTGCGATCATATTTGTGGCGCGCAGTGGTGGTTTTTGCGATCCTGTCTGAGTCGTTAGAGCACCATCCACCCCATTTGGATTTGGATCTTCGGGATATTTGGATTTGGATTCAAGGTACATATTGTTTGTGAGTTGTGATGTTTTGATAATGTTTTTTGACCTTATTTTTTTTTTTCGTCCTCTGCTTTATTGCTTTTACACCCCTGACCTTATTTATTTATTTATTTATTTTTTTCGTCTGCTTTATTTATTTACACCCCAGACTTTATTATTTTTTTCTTTTTTTTTTTTTTTATTTATTTATTTTACAACCCTGACTTTATTTATTATTATTTTTTTTTGCTTTATTTATTTACACCCCTCACCTTTTAGACATTTGTAAACTTATAAACTGAAAAGTTTTTTTTTTTTTTTGTTATATAATTTTATTTATTCTTTATTTTATTCTGTTTTTAAAAACTTTAGTAATAGTAATTAATTAGTCATTATAACTTTTCTCTTCTTTACCGTACGGTTGCACATAATGAACCTCTCCACCGCGGACGTATGATTGTGGCAGTTGCGCTATCTATGGAGGCAGATCGTCAGAAGAGGCGCGGGTGGAAGAGAGGCGCTCCAAGCGAAAGCGTCGCATGTGGACCAGGGAATGGCTGGAGCAGAGTCCAAATTCACCCACATGCATCTAGTGAGGGAGTTGCAGGAGAAGAATCCGCAGGATTTCCGGAATTATCTACGATGTCGGAGGATTCATTTCAAGCTCCTACTGGAAGCTGTGAGGCCACTCATTGAACGGCAGGAATACCCGGATGCGTGCAGACTGTTTCAGCAGAGGAACGTTTGGCAGTAACGCTGCGATTTCTGGCAACCGGACGTTCCATGAAGGATTTGCAATATTCTGCTGCAATTTCCGGTCGCTGCTGGGAACTAATTCCGAGACATGCAACGCCATCGTCCGCAGTTTACGGAGCTACATGCCATTTCCAAAATCAGTGGCGGAATGGCAAATTATTGCCTCTGATTTTGAAAAGGATTTGGCAGTTCCCAAACTGTGGTGGTGCCTTGGTTTGGCAAACATGTGCGGATCACGCAACCAGCCAAAAGCGGATCCTTTTTCATAATTACAAGGGCTACTTCAGTGTGATCCTCATGGCCCTTGTTAATGCCAATTATGAATTTATTGACGTTAATGTTGGCATTAATGGAAGGGTTTCTGACGGTGGCGTTTTGGAGCACACAAGTTTTGGGTGAACGGTTGTTTAATAATAAATTTAACTTGCCAACCAACAGGACACCACCGCCAACCTAAACTTTGTGTTTGTGGGCGATGAAGCCTTTCCCCCCTTCATGAGCATCTTGTGAAACCGTACCCACAAAAGACTTTGACAGGGGAAAGGCGGATTTTTAACTACAGACTGTCTAGGGCACGGCGCGTTGTGGAGAATGCCTTCGGCATAATGGCCAACCGCTTCAGGGTCTTCACACTCCAATCAACATGAAGCTGGAATCGATAGACTCTGTGGTGTTGGCCTGTTGTGTGCTGCACAATTTCTAAGAAAACGCGATGCAGGTACTTACAGTCCGCCAGGATTCATGGACTCGGACAACAATGGTGACGTGGTGCTCGAGAATGGCGTGACAATGATCCCGCTATTGCAGGCCTTCAACCTGTCAATCAAGGCAGGAGCAAGGACAATGCGAAGGCCGGCAGAGACAAGTACTGCCAATACTTTAATGGGCCTGGTGCAGTGATTGGCAGCATCAGGTCTAGTTAGATTTTGAGAATGTTTTACTTTACCCTTTTTTTAACAATGTTTTGATACTAAAAATTTTTATTTTAAAAATGCATTCGTGTTTTTTCAATTATTTTACCAATATGGGAGAAGGGCTAATGATGGGTGAGATGTGGGGAGGGAGTAATGGGGATGGCAAAGAGACATGTTACCAGCAGCTGTAGTTTTTAAAATCTTTTCAAAGGCTTTTTTTTTCCCTATTTTTTGTTATACATTGTATCTACTTGTCACACACATGCTCATGGGAGTACCATCAGTCATAGGATTAATTGTTACAAAAAATAAAGAAAAAAGTTTCAAATATTTTCAATTATTTTAAGGGCCTATGGTCTCAGTAGCGTTCAAACATTATAATTATATATAACAGATAATACACCACAGCTGCATATATAAAGTTTAAATATATAATATAATATATAGTCATATATGAAAGGTTAAAAAATTGTTATACATATATTTTTAAAATTCTTGGAGGTAAAGGTCAACATTCACCAGGGAATCAGCTATTCACAGATATGCGACGTCATTGTGATCGCAATGTGACCACACAAGTAAACAGATATGCATACAGATCTGCAAAAAGCCATTGTGATTTGCAAGGGGATTAGCGAGCCCCAGCCATCAAAATATACGAGGCTATTGTGATCGCAATGTGACTACCCACGCTATTCAAAAAGCCATTGTGACTTGCAAAGGGGATTAGCGAGCCCAGCCATCAAGATATGCGATGTTATTGTGATCGCTATTTGACTACTCACGCTATGCAAAAAGCCATTGTGACTTGCAAAGGGGATTAGCGAGCCCCAGCCATCAAGATATGCGATGTTATTGTGATCGCTATTTGACTACCCACGCTATGCAAAAAGCCATTGTGACTTGCAAGGGATTAGCGAGCCCCAGCCATCAAGATATGCGATGTTATTGTGATCGCTATTTGACACACTGCAACTACACAGATATGCAAACAGATGCAAAAAGCCATTTGTGATTTGCAAGGTGAAAAAATTGTCACGAGCCCAGCCATAAAGACATGACACGCCATTGTGATCGCCTACCTTGGAACAGTGGTATTGCGATTGCAACAGCATTTCATATCTGTGCTTCTGCCGCATGGCTGCTGCGGTTACTTTTCAATCGCAAAAAACCGTTTTGCGTCGCGGTTGCGGTCGCACGTAACGTGCGCACGCTGTGACGTCATGGCGGCAAAAGGCGGCGGCGAGACAGAGACAGCGTGGCCCAAAATGGGCGGACGAGGAGGTCCGCTATTTAATTAAAAGACGGACCTCTGGGACTACCACTGCAGGCTACTGTGGCACATCCAATGCGCCACAAAAGGGCATGCCTGCAGAGGATCCAGCGGGGCCTGCAGAGGAGGTACAATGTGGTGCGCACAAAAGCGCAAATCAGAAAGAAGCTGGCGGACCTGCGATACCGCTCACGCGAGAGGGTCGCCAGCATCCGGGCCCAGCTCCGCAGGCCTCTGAGTGAGTATTGATGAGGGTATCTGGATAGGTTATGTTTTGTGGGGTAGGCTACTTTCACACTTGCGTTTTTTAGCGATGCGTTTCGAGCGCACATGAAGCGCATTAAAAAAACGCATGCAAAACGCTTATAAACGCTGTGATATTAGTCGCATCAGCATGCGCATTTCGACAAAAAAAAACAGCGTTTGTCTGCGATTTCATGCGTTTTTGCATGCTTTTGGGTTGTTTTGGCGCATGCGTTGTCTATGTGTCACATTTCTATCACTCTGTCTCCATCATCTCTGGCTCTATCATCTCTGGCTCCATCTCTCTGCCTCCATCATCTCTGGCTCCATCATCTCTGCCTCCATCATCTCTGCCTCCATCATCTGTCTCCATCATCTCTGGCTCTATCATCTCTGTCTCAATCATCTCTGGCTCTATCATCTCTGTCTCAATCATCTCTGTCTCAATCATCTCTTTTTTTTTTTTTTGACCGGAAAAAAAATTGCAACATGTAGCGTCTAGCGCGTATGCGTTCACACCGGGAAAATGCGCAGCGCACGACAAACGCACATGAACGCGTGCAAGCGCTAAACCCTGCGCCCGCCATGTTAAAGATAGGGGAACATTGCGCATGCGTCCGATAGCGCAAGATGCGCTGCGACAAAAAAACGCAAGTAGCCTTATCTACCTATATCAATGCACCCGCAGTGATGGGAGTACCGACAGTGATAGGGCAGGCAGTAAAGGGAGTACCAGTCGTGAGGGGGTTTACAGGCATAGATGGAAGTACTGGCAGTAACGGGGTTAGTAGAAGGATTATTTGACTGAATTGTATATTTTATTTACAGCACCACCTTCACCAGCTGCTGCGGCTACCCCTCCACCTCCATCTCCTTCCCCCGGCTACCCCTCCACCTCCATCTCCGGCTACCCCTCCACCACCATCCTCACCACACCTCTCCATCCCTTCAGCCCCTTCCCTGGCAGCAACCCCCCTCCACAGTCGGGGTCAAGCACCTCACCTTCCATTGCCTTCTCTCCAGCATCATCCCGTCACACGGATGCAGGCTCCCCATCAGGTAATTAACGCACATGATATAAGCTTCAGACAAGTTTGAGAACTTTGTAAGGTCTTATGTGTAATGGCTGTTGTAATATAAAAAAAATTTTCTGTGTTTCCCTAGCCGGCGGACCAACAGGTTCTGGGTGGGCAGTGAGCGGGTCGTCTGACGACAACCGTAAGTGTTAATTAACATAACATGTACATGTTGATGTTGCAACAGAATCACTATTAACTGTTACCTTTTCCTCCACAGAAATCCCGACTGCCCAGGACCTGTTGGTGTCCCACCGCCGGGTGATTGCAAAAATGTGCAGCGCTGTGGCAGTGATGCAGACTGCGGTGGCAGAGCTGCAAAGTGCGATGGGAGCTCTGCATCAACACGGGATGATGCTGAGAGGGCAGCGGCTGGACACCGGGCCCTCATTAATTTTTTTTTTTTTTGAATTTTTTTTTTGATTTTGTTAATAATTAGTTTATAATTTTTTATTTTGTTATGTTTTTTTTTTTTATTTAAATTTTATATCTTTATTTTAAAAAAAAAATATATATATATGAAAAGAATATATATTTAATATTTACGTTCATCTACGCAGGTGTGGTGTATTATTTTTAGTATAAGGTTTTAGCGCTAGTGTGACCAGGGGCCTTAAAAAAAAATGTTAATTTTTGATATTTTTTTCATTTCATTTTTTCCCTATGATGGAACACCTATGATAGCTAGTACTCCCATGACCTCATGTGTGACAAGTAGATGTAATAAAAATACAACATTTTAATAGTTGACATCACATAAGAAAAGACCACAATTCATTAGATAATAAGTTTTTTATTAAAAAGGTATCAATGTAAAAATATAAAAACAACCAAAAAAAACTTTAGTAAAACATTTTAAAACCTACAACTGCTGGTAAGATGGATCAGTGCCATTACCACGCTGCCTCTGCGGTGAATAAAAATAAGGGGAGCACCAGCGTTTGGGTTTATCCCAACTGGGTTTGGCACAGGATTGTGCGGCCATGAGTATCCGGGTACTGCTGCGGTCTTGGCATGACGACATATCTGTTGTCCAGGTTTCCAAAGACGCTTGATTCAGTACCTCTAACATCAGTCTCTCAGCATGAAGCCGCTGAACAGGATCCAGAGTAGGCAGCTTCTCATTCGCAAAATATGCAAAGCCAGTTATTTTTGTTTCTTTTTCTGCCGTAAGAAGTTTTTTAGCAATTTCCACCAATTCAGGAGTAGCCGAGGTGGTAGCCGAGGTGGGAGCCTTCCTTTTCGTTCTGAAAGTGAAAGTCGCCTCCGCACAGATGATGGTGGCTCGACTACTTCGTCTATGTGATCCGGCATGCTGTCTTCTTCTGTTGGAGATGTGGAGACCACCTCTTCTGTGTCCTGCATGAACAAAAAACAAATGGTAAATCACAAAGACAAAGCAATTAATCTTCACACTATAACACCCATATACAGCAAAAATGTGAAAACGACACTTGTAAAGACAAAGAAATTAATCTTCACACTATAACACCCATATACAGCAAAAATGTGAAAACGACACTTGTAAATGGAAAGGCCTCAACCGTTGAGCTACATAAATTATCAGTACATGAAGGGATATATTCTGCCATTTTATCTACATTTCACAATAATATTTTTTAAATTTAAGTCCACTTTGGCATGTACATTAAAATGTGTTGTAATACAAAGGTACTTACATGTATGACGGGTGTCCGGCTGGATCACTGGGTCTAGATCCGAAATGGATGTCCCTTCTCTGGGTACTTCCTGGTCCCTTGTAAAAGCTAACAGATCAAAGTACCACAGTTGGGGGACATAAATTTCTTCGGCCCCGGCTCCAGATTTGGTTGAATTGATAACTTTATTGAGCTCTTTTTTATAAACCGTGCGGAGGCCCTGAATCCGTTTTTTTAAACCGTTGACTCATCCGCCGGTTCATCAGGGTAACGGCTCCTGCAGAGCTCCACCAGTTTTTGGTAGGCGTCCTTCTTTTTCAACCGGTTACAATAATCTGCAGACTTAATTTTCCAGAGGCACGGCATTGTGCGGTACAGCTCGATAAAATCACGCAAAAACTCCTGCTTATCAGCCATCTGTAATAAAAAAATGATTATGTGAGAACAGCAGAATGGTTAAATAAAATGCTTACATAGTCTACAACATAGAACACAGCAGGGATCACAAAATGGTGGTTGTGGGCGACGCAGGAGTAAACATAGACAGAGCTGGGATCATAAAATGGTGGGCGTGCCTGAACAAAACAATGAAAAACATGATGGACAACAATGGTTAACAACAGCAGAGAGATCTAAAATGGATCGGTACAATTAAAGACAAAAGAAAAATTAAATGTGACAAAAAAAATTACCTACCTTACAAAACTTGTGTGATTCTGAAAAAAGAAATAGGGAAACTAGCGTCACAACTGGATCGCAAAGGATACTCCACAGACGATCGCAAAAACTCCAACGTAGAACGTAGCAACCGAAATAGTGGCGTAACCGGATCGCAGTAGCTACCAAGACTAGCAGGACACACTGGGTGAAAGAACCGCTTCTGCTCGAGAGCAATGGAGAGGAGTGCTGATACGTCGTCTTTTATGACGCGGTCATCCAATCACAAAGCGGGAGAGCTGTGATAAATATCTATGACACACATAGTGACCACCAATCTGTGACGAGGGGCGTGCAAAAGGTCGCGCTCAGTCACGCCTATCGAGGTCGTGATCTTTCACAGTACATGCAGTGTGGCACATCCCAACGACCGCCAAAGTCGTTAAAAAGATCGCTAACCGCTGATGCGCCGTTAATGAGATCGTCAAGTATGGCAGCTACTAGCGACCTTAAAACAATCACACAAACGATAGCGTCGTTATCGTGATCGTTAGCGGGAACGTTAGTGTGGCAGTACCTTTAGTCTGGACAAGGAGTCCAGGCACAAGAAGGAGTCTCCAGGAGTATGAGCTGTCTCAGTCTGGGTGCTCGATGTACCCCGGACACAGGAGTAGTCTCTGTGAGAATCCATGCGGATAGCTGCTGAATAGGAGGGGAGCTCTCTCAAGTCTGGACGTTGGATATGCCTTCAGACACAAGGAGGAGACTCTGTGAAACTCCATGCTGGTAAATGCTGAACATATGTGTTGTTTTGGCCCAGGCTGTTAGAGTCTGGTCCCAGGTAGATAGGGAAATCTATCTAAGTGTAGTAAGTGGCTGGACAAGCCCAGGTCTTATGTTTATGATTTGGTTTTGATTATGTTCTGTTTGCTGTAGACTTTAATAAAACTGGTTGCGGCCAGTTTTTACCAGAACTGCTGTCTGGGAATGAACTGTTTCCGTGCCACTCCGTCTACCCGGACGGCGATCCCAGAGCTATATCCCCTGAAAAGCTTACACAGGCAAACAGGTACATGTGCAAATATGCTGAACTAAAGTGCTGGTGCTAATGTGCTGACTACAAATTGCAAAGTGGTATAAAGCTCTCAGCAACAAAACTGAACTCCCCACCTAAGTGCAAATAATGCTAAAAGGTGCTAATTATAGCTCTGAATTCTCATATAAATTATCTCCTAAATATTATACTCAAAATATATGTGAAAAGGTGCTAATCACTAGGTGCAAATGGTGCAAAATTAGCTCACAGCAGAAAGACTGAACAGACCACCTGCACTAAATTAATTGCTCACAGGAGGTATGAGATATAAGATATCATTAAGATCTGAATGTGATCCCAGCGAAAATTGTTGCACAGCTTCTGAATCCACACCTTTGCAGTAGAAAACTTCACAGAGCAGGCTTCATGGGATAACAAGCTTTTACTTCTTACAACATGAGGTAAAAGGAAAATGCACAGTCATTTCAGCATTGCATCAGGAAACCAGGAACAAAACGAAAGTGAAAGTACAAGTGAGACTATTTCTTATACAATACATTAAACAGAAGGAAACGTTACACAACATCGCCATCTATTGTCAAGTCAGCATAAAGTCCTCCTTTTACTTATAATAAGTCCTAATCTGTTGCATATGCCAACACCCTTTCTCAACAGTAAGGACTTATTCAATCAACCCAACTTCTTCATTAGTCTCTGATGTTTATCAGCATTCAACACCTTCATAAAGATGTCTGCTGTCATTTCTTCAGTAGGACAATACTCCAACTTCAAGACTCCTTGAACCTGATGATCTCTCAAGAAATGATATTTCACATCAATATGCTTGGTTCTTGGATTGACTCTTTCCATCTGAGCAAGAACAAGACATCCTTGATTGTCCTCTTTTAGTTTTGTTGGTTCCAACTGTGGTTGTCCTAGGTCTGTTAACAATTGTCTTAACCACAGTACTTCTTGACTCGCATGTGCTGCTGCAACATATTCTGCTTCTGTTGAAGATAGTGTCACAATTGACTGTTTCTTACTTGTCCAACTTATTGGTCCACCTGAGAGAAAAAAAATATGTCCACTGGTAGATCCTCTGTCAGTTGGATCTCCAGCCCAATCTGCATCAACATATCCTGTTAACCCCTTCACCCCCAAGGGTGGTTTGCACGTTAATGATCGGGCCAATTTTTACAATTCTGACCACTGTCTCTTTATGAGGTTATAACTCTGGAACGCTTCAACGGATCTTCGCGATTCTGAGATTGTTTTTTCGTGACATATTGTACTTCATGTTAGTGGTAAAATTTCTTCGATATAACTTGCGTTTATTTTTGAAAAAAACGCAAATATGGCGAAAATTTTTAAAATTTTGCAATTTTCAAACTTTGAATTTTTATTCCCTTAAAACAGAGAAATATATCACACAAAATAGTTAAAAAATAACATTTCCCACATGTCTACTTTACATCAGCACAATTTTGGAACCAAAATTTTTTTTTGTTAGGAAGTTATAAGGGTTAAAAGTTGACCAGCGATTTCTCATTTTTACAGCAAAATTTACAAAGCCATTTTTTTTAGGGACCACCTCACATTTGAAGTCACTTTGAGGGGTCTATATGGCAGAAAATACCCAAAAGTGACACCATTCTAAAAAACTGCACCCCTCAAGCTACTCAAAACCACATTCAAGAAGTTTATTAACCCTTCAGGTGCTTCACAGTAACTAAAGCAACGTGGAAGGAAAAAATGAATATTTTACTTTTTAGCCACAAAAATTATCTTTTACAAACTTTTTTTTTATTTTCACAAGGGTAAAAGGAGAAAATGGACAGATAAGGTTGTTATGCAATTTCTCCTGAGTACGCCAATACCCCATATGTGGGGGAAAACCACTGTTTGGGTACACGGCAGAGCTCGTAAGGGAAGGAGCGACGTTTGACTTTTCAAACTAAAATTGGCTGGAATTTAGATTGGATGCCATGTCGCGTTTGGAGAGCCCCTGATGCGCCTAAACAGTGGAAACCCCCCACAAGTGACACCATTTTGGAAACTAGACCCCCTAAGGTACTTATCTAGATCTGTAGTGAGCACTTTGAACCCTCAAGTGTTTCACAAAAGTTTATAAAGCCTGGGTGTGAAAAAAAAATAAATAAATTTTCCACAAAAATGATTTTTTAGTCCCAAATTTTTGAATTTTCCCAAGGAAATTGGACCCCAAAAGTTGTTGTCCAATTTGTCCTGAGTACGCTGATACCCCATATGTGGGGGGGGGAAACTGTTTGGGCGCACGGCAGGGCTTGGAAAGGAAGTAGTAACGTTTTGGAATGCAGACGTTAATGGGGTCATGTTCCGTTTGCAGTGCCCCAGATGAGCCTAAACAGTGGAAATCCCACACAAGTGACCCCATTTTGGAAACTAGACCCCCTAAGGAACTCATCTAGATCTTTGGTGAGCACTTTGAACCCCAAGTGCTTCACACAAGTTTATAATGCCCGGGCATGAAAATAAAAAATCCTATTTTTTTCCCAAAAAATTATGTTTTAGTCACTAATTTTTTATTTTCCCAAGGGTAACAGGAGAAATTGGACCACATAAGTTGTTGTACAATTTGTCCTGAGTACGCTGATACCCCATATGTGGGGGGGAACCACTGTTTGGGCGCACGGCAGAGCTCGGAATGGAAGGAGCACCATTTGACTTTTTCCAACCAAAATTGGCTGGAATTGAGTTTGGATGCCATGTTGCATTTGGAGAGCCCCTGATGTGCCTAAACAGTGGAAACCCCCCAAAATGACCCCATTTGGGAAACTAGACCCCCTAAGGAACTTATCTAGATTTTTGATGAGCAATTTGAACCCCAAGTGCTTCACACAAGTTTATAACGTAGAGCCGTAAAATTTAAAAATCATATTTTTTCCACAAAAATGATCTTTTCACCCCAATTTTTATTTTTCCAAGGGTAACAAGACTCCAAAAGTTATTGTGCAATTTGTCCTGAGTGCGCTGATACCCCATATGTGGGGGTAAACCACTGTTTGGGTGCATGGCAGAGTTTGGAAGGGAAGGAGCGCCGTCTGACTTTTTCAACGCAGAATTGGCTGTTGAGAGTCTGATCTACCTAACAGTGGAACCCATAATGCCATTTTGGAATAGCCTCAAGTTTGTTGTGGGAGATTGAACCCAGTGTTCACTAGTTATATCTACGCGTAATAAAATTTTTTGTTTTTACAAATGATTTTTTTCCCCCAATATTATTATAGGACAGAAATGGAACCCAAGTTGTTGTCTTTGTCGAGACATGAACCCAATGTGCGAACTACTGATGGGCACAGCGCTGGAAGGAAGTATGCGTTTGGATTGAGACTTGTGAATGGTCTGGGCGTAGTCACATTTGGGAGCCTGAGCACCAAGTGTATAACACATGACCCATTTTGGCATGACCCCACAAGAACTTCTAGATGTGTGTAGCACTTGAACCTAATCTCACAGAATTTTGCACGCGTTAATAAAATTTTTTTTTTACAAAAATGATTTTTTTCGCCCCCAATATTTTATTTTCACAAGGGTAACAGAAGAAATTGGACCCCAAAGTTGTTGTCCAATTTGTCCTGAGTACGCTGATACCCAATATGTTGGAGAAAACTACTGTATGGGCACACGTCGGGCTCGGAAGGGAAGTAGTGACGTTTTGGATTGCAGACTTTGATGGAATGGTCTGGGTGCGTCATGTCCATTTGGAGAGCCCCTGATCGCCTAAACAGTGGAAACCCCCCACAAGTGACCCCATTTTGGAAAATAGACCCCACAAGGAACTTATCTAGATGTGTGGTGAGCACTTTGAACCCCAAGTGCTTCACAGAAGTTTATAACGCACAGCCGTAAAAATAAAAAATCTTTTTTTTTTACAAAAATGATTTTTTCGCCCCCAATATTTTATTTTCACAAGGGTAACAGGAGAAATTGGACCCCAAAAGTTGTTGCCCAATTTGTCCGAGTACGCTATACCCAATATGTGGGAGAAAACTACTGTATGGGACACGTTGGGGCTCGGAAGGGAAGTAGTGAGTTTTGGATTGCAGACTTTGATGGAATGGTCTGGGTGCGTCATGTCGCATTTGGAGAGCCCCTGATTGCGCCTAAACAGTGGAAACCCCCACAAGTGACCCCATTTTGGAAAATAGACCCCACAAGGAACTTATCTAGTGTGTGGTGAGCGCTATGAAGCCCCAAGTGCTTCACAGAAGTTTATAATGTACAGCCGTAAAACAAACAAAAAATAATTTTTTTTCACAAAAATGATATTTTCGCCCCCAGTTTTTTATTTTCCCAAGGGTAACAGAAGAAATAGGACAAATTGCACAATAACTCTTGGGGTCCAGAGTACGCTGATACCCATATGTGGGGATAAACTACTGTTTGGACGCATGGCAGAGCTCAGAAGTGAAGGAGCACCGTTTGACTTTTTCAACGCAGAATTGGCTGGAATTGAGATCAGACGCCATGTCACATTTGGAGAGCCCCTGATGTGCCTAAACAGCGGAAACCCCCCAATTCTAACTCCAACCTAACCCCAAACACCCCTAACCCTAGTCCCAACCCTAACCACAAACCTAACTCTAACACACCCCTAATCCCAACCCTAACCCTAATCCTAACTTTAGCGCCAACCCTAACCCTAACTTTAAGCCGACTAACCCTAACCCTAATGGGAAAATGGAAATAAATACATTTTTTAATTTTAAAATTTTTCCCTAACTAGGGGGTGATAAAGGGGGGTTTGATTTACTATTTATAGCGGGTTTTATGATTGCAGCTGTCACGCTAAAGACGCTTTTTATTGCAAAAATAGTTTTTTGCATCGCCACATTTTGAGAGCTATAATTTTTGCATATTTTGGCCCACAGAGTCATGTGAGGTCTTATTTTTTGCGGTACGAGTTGACGTTTTTATTTGTACCATTTTTGAGCAGGTGACATTTTTTGATCGCTTTTTATTTAGATTTTTGGGAGGTTAGAATGAACAAAAATCAGCAATTCATGAATTTCTTTTGGGGGAGGCGTTTTTATTGTTCCGCGTGTGGTAAAATTGATAAAGCAGTTTTATTCTTCGGGTCAGTACGATTATGGCGATACCTCATTTATATAATTTTTTTATGTTTTGGCGCTTTTATAGAATAAAAACAATTTTATATAAAAAATAATTATTTTTGCATCGCTTTATTCTGCGAGCTATAACTTTTTTATTTTTTCGCTGATGATGCTGTATTGTGGCTCGTTTTTTGCGGGACAAGATGACGTTTTCAGCGGTACCATGTTTATTTATCTCGGTCTTTTTGATCGCGCGTTATTCCACTTTTTGTTCGGCAGTATGATGATAAAGCATTGATTTTTTGCTTCGTTTTTTTTTTTTTTAAGGGGTTCACTAAAGGGGTTAACTAGTGGGACAGTTTTATAGGGGGGGTCGTTACGGACGCGGCGATACCAAATATGTGTACTTTTATTGTTTTGTTTTTTTTATTTACAGGAAGAAATGAATTTATTGGGGAATATTTTTTTTTTTTTTTATTTATTTTGGATTTTTTTTATAACATGTTTATTTTTACTTTTTTAACTTTTTTACTTTGTCCCAGGGTGGGACATCACTGTGTTTTATCAGATCGCTGGTGTGACAGTGTGCACAGCACACTGTCACACCAGCGATCGCTCAGGCAGTGCAGCAGGCTTCTCAGTGCCTGCTCTCGGCAGGCACTGAGGTAGCCGCCTCCCTCCAGGACCCCGGCGCCATCTTGGATCCGGGTCCTGGGAGGGAGGAAGCCCTCAGAACAGCGCGATCACATCGCGCTGGTCTGAGGGTCTCAGGGGGGCGCGCAGGGAGCCCCCACCCTGCGCGATCCTCCCCTGTGCCCCCAGTACACCGCGATCATGTTTGATCGCGGTGTGCTAGGGGTTAATGTGCCGGGAGCGGTCCGTGACCGCTCCTGACACACAGTCACGGGTGTCAGCTGTGATAATCAGCTGACACCCGGCTGCGATTAGCTGCGCTCCCCTCAGGAGCGCAGCTGATCGCCTATGACGTACTATCCTGTCCATGGGCAGAATGGCACGGGTTTTATGGACGGGATAGTACGTCTAATGTCAGAGAGGGGTTAAAATGCAATTATCACCTGTGGGTAATTTCAGCTTAACATTGCTAGTTCCTTTCAAATAACGTATTACTCTCTTCACGGCATTCCAATCAGCTTTATTTGGTTTTGATACCTTTCTACTCAGAATTCCTACTGCTGCTGCGATGTCTGGTCTTGTAACAGTCGCTAGATACAGTAGTTTTCCTATTGCTGTTCTGCATTCTTCATTGTTTGGTAGCAAATTTTTTTCACTGTTCATCTCTTTGAGATAATTAGTTTCCATTGGAGACTTTACTGTTTTTGCATCCTTTAGTCCAAATTTTTCTGTTATGTCTTGAATCATGTGATTTTGATTCAGTAGGAAACTTCCGTCTTCTTCTCTTTCTATGTGTATTCCTAGGTACTGTTTTACATTTCCTAAGTCTTTGATTTCAAAATGTTGTTTCAGGGTTTTTAGAATGTTTTCTTTATCCCTTTCTTGTTTAAAACAAATCAAAATGTCGTCTACATATACAGTACAGACCAAAAGTTTGGACACACATTCTCATTCAAAAGATTTTTCTGTATTTTCATGACTATGAAAATTGTAGAATCACACTGAAGGCATCAAAACTATGAATTAACACATGTGGAATTATACATTACACTTTACAAAAAAGTGTGAAACAACTGAAAATATGTCTTATATTCAAGGTTCTTCAAAGTAGCCACCTTTTGCTTTGATTACTGCTTTGCACACAGAAAAGGTGAACGGATGGACTCTACATGCCTGGTTCCCACCGTGAAGCATGGAGAAGGTGGTGTGATGGTGTGAGGGTGCTTTGCTGGTGACACTGTTGGGGTGTCATGTATAGTGTACAGTTCCTATAGCGTCTTGTGCTTGGGTGCGAGGAAAACACAGGAGACATAGGTTGAAATGAAATGACTTGTATTACTTCATACAAGCATGCTGAAAAGTTCACACAGTTTGCAGGAACAGCGACAGGAGACACAGCAGGCCAGAGTAACTTCAAGCACTACAATAAATCTCCAAAGCAGGTTCAGGATCTCTTCTCTGTACCGTAATTCCTCTGCAAACATGGATTCACCAAACAGCAGGTTTCCAGAGTCCAAAAGTGTTCCAAGGTTCCTCAGTAGGGAATAGCTGGAGTACAAGTCCAAGGCTTCCAGGAGTCAGGTCACAGACTGACTGAGGCTTGATTCAGGAGCACTGATTGTTCAGCTGAGGCTGCTTAAGAAGCAAGAGGGAAGAATCAGGGCGGGAACATGAAAACTGGAAACTCCATATTAACTGAGGGCAAGAGCTGCAGAAAGACAGAAAGCAAAATGGCCGACGGAAAACTGAGTTTCAAGGAACATGTCAACAGAGACAAAGAACCTTACATGGGGATTTATTCAAAATTGAAGCGGTGAGCGGTCCAGCTCACCCCAAACTATCTCGATTGTGTTCAGGTCTGGTGACTGTGGACGCCAGGTCATCTGGCGTAGCATCCCATCACTCTCCTTCTTGGTCAAATAGCCCTTACACAGTCTGGAGGTGTGTTTGGGGTCATTGTCCTGTTGAAAAATAAATGATGGTCCAACTAAACGCAAACCGGATGGAATAGCATGCCGCTGTAAGATGCTGTGGAAGCCATGCTGGTTCAGTATGCCTTCAATTTTGAATAAATCCCCAACAGTGTTACCAGCAAAGCACCCCCACACATCACACCACCTCCTCCATGCTTCACAGTGGGAACCAGGCATGTAGAGTCCATCCGTTCACTTTTTCTGTGAAAGTAATCAAAGCAAAAGGTGGCTACTTTGAAGAACCTAGAATATAAGACATATTTTCAGTTGTTTCACACTTTTTTGTAAAAGTGTATTGCATATTTCCACATGTGTTAATTCACAGTTTTGATGCCTTCAGTGTGATTCTACAATTTTCATAGTCATGAAAATACAGAAAAATCTTTGAATGAGAAGGTGTGTCCAAACTTTTGGTCTGTTCTGTATTAGTACATAAATACATCTATTACTCATCCTTTTTGTGTACAAGCATGGATCAGCTTTGCTTCTTTGAAATTTTTCATTTGTTAGTACTTCCGTGATTTTGTCATTCCACGCTTTAGTTGCTTGCTTTAAAACATATATGATTTTCTGTAGTTTACAAACTTTGTTTGGATTTCTTTCATCTTTGAATCCTGGAGGTTGTTCCATGTAAATGTCTTCTCTTAAATCTCCATTCAAAAAAGCTGTCTTTACATCTAGATGTCTTAGTTCCATATGTTCCATTGCTGCAACTGTAAGTAAAGTTTTTATTGTAGTGTGTTTGACAACTGGAGCAAATGTTCCATCATAGTCTTCTCCATATTTTTGAGAATACCCTTTAGCTACGAGTCTTGCTCGATATCTTTCAGGTGTGCCATCTGTTTGGTATTTTACTTTAAAATCCATTTACATCCTATGGCTTTTCTTCCTTCTGGCAAATCTGTTAGTGTCCATATATTTGAATCATGCATGGATTTAATTTCTGTTTCTGTTGCTTCTATCCATTTATTAGCTTCTTCTTCAGAAAGTTTAGATATGTCTTCCCAAGAGGTAGGCTCATGGATTTTTCTTATACTTATTTGGTATGAGAGACGTTTTGGTGGGTTTCCTTTGTTCTCTCTTATTGAACGTCTTGGTTCTGTGTCTGTTTCTAGTTGTGATTCTTCACTTTCAGTATTTTGTTCTTCATTAATTTCTACTTCTTTGTCATCAGATATTTCTTCAGTTATGTCACTATTGTTTTTCTCATTTTTTGTTTCAACTGAAATCATAATATCTTCATTTAAATCTTCAGTGAATGTCACACTGTTACTCACTGTAACTCTGTCTGTTTTGGGATCTAAGATTCTATATCCTTTACAGTTTTCACTATATCCAATGAATATTCCTTACATGGATCTGTTTTGAAGTTTGGAACTTTTTCTGTTGGAATGAATATAAAAACTTTACATCCAAAAACTTTTAAATGATTGACACTTGGTTTCATACCTTGCCATAGTTCATATGGAGTTTTCTTCAGTTTTCTGGAAAAAAGTCGGTTCTGTAGATATGTAGCTGTCATTGCTGCCTCACCCCAATATTTCTCTGGTAGTTTAGAATCTGTCAGCATACATCTCATCATCTCTTTTAGAGTTCTGTTTTTCCTTTCTGCTACTCCATTTTGTTCAGGTGTGTATGGAACAGTTTTCTGATGTTCTATTCCATTTTGTCTTAAGTAGTCTTCTATTCTGTGACCTGTAAATTCACCTCCATTATCACTTCTGATGACAATTGGCTTCCTTTGAAATTTGTTACTTGATCTTGTTACATAGTCTACAAATTTATCAAAAACTTCACTTTTGTTCTTAATTAAGTATGTGACTGTGTATCTTGAGTAGTCGTCTATAAAAGTCAACATGTATCTATTGCTTCCTGATGTAGTCACTTTCATGGGTCCACATACGTCAGTATGCACCAAATCAAGTGGTCTTTTGCTTTTTATCTCACTTTCTTTTGGAATAGATATCCTTGTGGCTTTGGATTTTATACAACATTCACATCTTATGGTAATTGAGCAATCTGATATCTTTAAATCTTTTGTCAATTCTTTTCTCTGTAGTTCCCTTATACTGTCCGGGTGTCTATGTCCTAGACATCTAAGCCACATGTGAATACAGTTTTTGTGATCATGTGTACATACCTTCATCTGTTCCTTTGGTTTGTTAAAATTATATAATTGTTCATCTGCCTTGACTTTGGTTATCATCTTGTTTCCTGCAATAATTGCACACTCATTATCTTTGAATTTTACTGTAAGTCCTTTTGCTGTTAAACGTTTCACAGATAATAATCCGCCTTCCAATTTTGGAACATACAACACATCCTGTACAAGTATCTTTGAATCTTGTCCGAACTTGTTTGAACAATTTAGCATACCTTGTCCGATACCTTCTGCGGTTATTTTGCTTCCATCTGCAAGATAAATGGCTTCTTTCTTATCTAAATCAAGATCAGTAGAGAAATTCTTGTCACTTGTCATATGACTCGTTGCTCCTGAATCAATAAACCAACCAAGTGATGATTTCTTGTCTGTTATTTTGAATGTGCCATTCCAATTATTCTCACACGAATCGGAAATTGTGTTTTTCACTTTCTGTGTATGCTTTTTATGCTGTAATTTTTGCTGTTCTGTTTTCCATATGGTACAGTCTTTCTTTAAATGATCTTTTTTCTTAAATCTGAAGCATTCTCTTGTCTCTTTATTATAGGGTTTTTTAAATTCTGTAGCTTTAAGAGCGTTTTCACTGTCCTTCTCAGTAGAAGAATCATTGCTTTGTTCTTTTCTTCTCTGATATTCATCTATGAGTCTGGTCTTCACAAAATCTAATGTAATGTCAGTTTCAGGTCTTGTCTCTAGTGCATTTATTAAAGCTGTATACAAATCTGGTAACCTGCACAACAATATAGTTGCTATATGACTTTCTTTAATGTCTTCACCAATGGATCTTAGCTGTGATATCACTTCCATAACAGAGAACATATGCTTCTGCATGTCTCTGTCTGAACTTAGTCTCATACTGTAACGCTTTCTTAATAAAAATAATTTGTGATTTAAGCTGGGTCTTTCATATAGCTTTCTTAATGCTTCCCACATTGCTTTCGCTGTTTCTTCATTTCTTATATGTATTAATTGAGCATCATCCACTAATAAGCTAATGGTTGCTCTCGCTTGTCTATTCTTCTTATCCCATGTCTGATTATCCTGATCAGGTCTATCTGTAGTGATTACTTCCTATAAATCATCTTTAGACAATAACATCTCTACTTTGAACTTCCATAGCTGATAGTTCTCATCATTCAGTTTAGCTACTGTGAGTTTTAGCTCTGTGTTATTCATCATTTTTAACTTATCTTACTTGTTTGGAGAGACTTGCACTGAAGAATTCTTCTGCATTCACCAGGGTCTTGCTGAGAGTTCCAGTGTCCTGGGTATCTGGTATTCTTGGTGCTTGGGATCTGTGGTGTCTGGATTCTCTGGGTACGCTGTATCTGGGCCCATAACCTGTTGCACAGCTTCTGAATCCACACCTTTGCAGTAGAAAACTTCACAGAGCAGGCTTCATGGGATAACAAGCTTTTACTTCTTACAACATGAGGTAAAAGGAAAATGCACAGTCATTTCAGCATTGCATCAGGAAACCAGGAACAAAACTAAAGTGAAAGTACAAGTGAGACTATTTCTTATACAATACATTAAACAGAAGGAAATGTTATACAACATCGCCATTTATTGTCAGGTCAGCATAAAGTCCTCCTTTTACTTATAATAAGTCCTAATCTGTTGCATATGCCAACAAAAATGTCACTCACATGGGGAGAAAATTACTTACACTGGCTAAATACTACCGATGTCGCCACATAAAAAATAATAAATCAATAGCCCCAATTGATTACCTTAATAAAGGATTCAAGCTGTTGGGCAGACGGTGTGTAACAGCCTAACAGCAGTTGTCAACTATGGTTCAAAATTACATCTCCTACCCTATCGATGTTCTCCCTCACAGTTCATTCCCCTTTGACTACTGGGCCTGTAAACTGGACACCTGGCCTGAATTGGCACAATATGCCTTACAGGAGCTCGCTTGCCCTGCTGGTAGTGTGCTATCAGAAAGAGTCTTCAGTGCTGCTGGATCAATCCTGACAGAAAGAAGGACCCGGCTGTCGACCAAAAATGTTGGTGATCTCACCTTCATTAAAATGAACCATGCCTGGGTTTCAAAGGATTTTGTCCCACCTTCCCCTGATGACATACAGGTTGCCAGCAAAATGGCTCACTTTGTCCTCCTCTTCCTTCGACTTCTCCAATTCCTCCATTTGCAGCTGCTGAACGTCCAGCCTACACCTCAACATATGCCTGTTTTTCCACCTCCCTAACTGGGCTGTATTCCCCCAGGGTCGGCGTCAGCACCTGGCGCACCCGGGCAAGTGCCAGGGCACTGAGCAGGTAGGGGGGCCCACTCGCCGTCAGAAACACCGGCGTACTATGAGGGGCCCTGTGCCAGTGCAGGCGCCCATGAGTGGGCCCCCCTGCTTGCTCAGGGCCCCAGCACTTGCAATACTTACCTCTCCCTGCTCCACCGCTGTGATGTCTTCCGCATTTCCTGACAGTGACATTCAGGTCAGAGCGTGATGACGTCACGTCTGTGAGCCCTCTGCCTGAACAGTCACAGTGCAGAGAGCTGGAAGATGGCGACACTGAGGAGTCCAGAGTAGAGCAGTGCCCAGCGAGGAGAGGTATTTCATTTTTTTTTAATGTTTGGAGCAATTTATGGGGAGCATTTTACACTGGAGAATTATATATGGGGCCCATCATACACTTGAGCACCATAGATAGGGCCCATTCTACACTGGAGCATTATATATGGGGCACATCATACACTGGAGCATTATAAATGGGGCCCATCATACACTGGAGCATCATATACGGGGCCCATTATACACTGGAGCATCATATGGGGCCCATTATATATGGAGCATTATATAGGCCCATCATACACTGGAGCATCATATATTGGGCCCATTATACACTGGAGCATCATATGGGGCCCATTATATATGGAGCATTATAAAAGCCCATTATACACTGGAGCATCATATGTGGCCCATCATATACTAGAGCATCATATGGGGTTCATTATTTATGGGGCATCACATGGAGCCCAATATATATGAGGACCATTATATTTGGAGCATTATAAGGGGCTCATCATACACTGGAGCATTATACAGGGGCCCATCATACACTGGAGCATCATATATAAGGGGCCCATCATGTACTGGACGATCATATGGGGTCCATCATATACTAGAGCATCATATGGGGTTCATTATTTATGGGGCATCACATGGAGCCCATTATATATTGAGCATCATATGGAGCACATATGGGGCCTGTTCTGTATGGAGCATTATATGGAGCCCATTCTGTTTGGCGCACTATGTGGTGCCCATAATACTGTATGGAGGACTATACTGTCCGGTTTTTGACCAATTGTAGAATTTACAATAGATATCACTCATGTAATGTAAGAAGTGAAGTATTTGGCATTGTACTATACCTATATTTCTCTGCCGTATCGGAGCATCATGAATTGTGGTATGTGTTAAAGGGGCCCACTGAGACTCTTTCGCCCGGGGCCCACGAAAACCTGGAGCCAGCCCTGCCCCCCCACAACTTTAGCCAAATAACCCCAGTTTTCAATGTGTTACTATTATTATAAAGTAAATTAAGGTTGACAAGCTTAAGTAATAAGAATTGATGTCGTTGGCATTGAAATGGGCACTGTAGGTGTGTTTACTGTCCTCCACTCGCTGCCGACTTTTATTCCCCATTGACTTGCATTGGGTTTCGTGTTTCAGTCGGAACTCCGACTTTTGCCGATAGTCGGCAGATTTCGTTCCACTTGACTTTTGCGAAAGTCGGTTGGTCCAAAACCCGACTCGACCCTCCCGGAGGCAAAGTCGCTCGTCTCTAATACTGAGGTAAAATCCTGACCAAATACTGAACATGTGAACGTGGCCCAACAGCCTCGAGTGGAGATGAGCTCCAGTGACTGTCAATGTATGTGCCCATTGGCTGCCCTGCGATATGATAGCAGGGCTTCAATGGGTTTCTATGACAACAACCGTTGAAGATCTCTGTGCTTGTAATCATGGAGCTCCAATGAAACTCAACCTGCTGGGTTCAAAAGCGACCATAAAATTTTGCTATATACGGTAATACTGTGGTTTGCAGGTTCAAGTCCACTAAGCGCAGTAACATAAGCAGTAAAAAAATATTTAAAATATGAAAAAAATAAAAACAACATAAAAGTTCGAAAAACCCTCATTTTCCCTATTAAAAATAAAGATAATAAAATATATACATATGTGGTCCTGTTGCATACAATAAAAGTTACATCTATCAAAATCTAAAAGTAATTAACATGATTGGTTAAACAGAAAAAAAAATTATAACCGTCACAGCAAAAAAAATTATAACCGTCACAGCAAAACCGGAAAAAATACTGTAGGAAGCAATCAAAATGTCATATCTATACCAAAATGGTATAAAAAAAAATGTCTCACCCCACAAAAAAACAGCCTTCACACAATGTCAGAATTGAGGGTTTTTTGGAAATTTTATCGAATGTACAGTGTGTGACAAAATAAATGTTATTCCTCCCGGCAGGCTCGGTCTTTCAGTCATAGGGATGGCAACAGCATGGTTTCAGTCACTGCTCTGTGCATAAAAAGTGGCGGCTGTAACCGTGCCCCTGGTACTGACAGTGATGATGCGCTCATTCCTGCATTTTGATAGACACTGCATAGCTCTGTCCCTCGCTGCTCAAGCAGTTTTCCCTATTCCAGCTGATCCTTATTCCAGCTGACTGATAAAGGTCAATTGTAGATTGAAACATCTCTTTATTGTCTGGAAAACACCACAAATAAAATTTCATCTTTATTGATCACAAATCGAGTGCCAAGTTTTTCATATATCTGCTGTATATACATAACATAGGATGCATTGAGCCTGCTGTATATGCATAACATAAGATACACTGAGTCTGCTGTATATACATAACATTGGATCCACTGAGCCTGCTGTAGATACATAACATTATTATTATTATTTATTTCTATTGCACCATTGATTCCATGGTGCTGTACATGACAAGGGGTTACATGCAAATTACAGGAATCACTTACAGTAAACAAACTAACAATGACAGACTGATACAGAGGGGAGAGAACCCTGCCCTTTCGGGCTTACATTCTACAGGATGGTGGGGAAGGAGACAGCAGGTTGGTGGGTCGCAGCAGTTCCGGTGTTGGTTGAGGCGATATCTCCGGTAGTGGTGAGGAGGTAGCAGGGTCATTGCAGGCTGTAAGCTTTCCTGAAGAGGTGGGTTTTCAGGTTCTGTCTGAAGGATCCGAACGTGGTTGATAGTCGGACGTGTTGGGGCAAAGAATTCCAGAGGATGGGGGATATTCGGGAGAAGTCTTGGAGGCGGTTGGGTGAGGAGCGAATAAGTGTGGAGGAGAGAAGGAGGTCTTGGGAGGATCGGAGATTACGTGAGGGAAGATATCGGGAGATTAGTTCAGAGATATATGGAGGAGACAGGTTATAGATGGCCTTGTAGGTCAGTATTAGTAATTTGAACTGGATACACTGAGTGAATGGGAGTCAGTGAAGAGATTTGCAGGGTGGAGAAGCAGAGGAGTAGCGAGGAGAGAGATGAATTAGTCGGGCAGCAGAGTTAAGGATGGACTGGAGAGGTGTGAGGGTGTTAGCAGGGAGGCCAGAGAAAAGGGTGTTGCAGTAGTCGAGACGGGAGATGATGAGGGCGTGCACAATCATTTAGTAAATTGAGGGTTGAGGAAAGGACGGATTCTTGAAATATTTTTGAGCTGAAGGTGACAGGGGTAGAAAGAGCTTGAAAGTGCGGTTTGAAGGACAGGGCAGAGTCAAGGGTTACTCCGAGGCAGCGGACTTCTGGTACGGTGGAAAGCG
>JARQOD010008656.1:0-34758 GCA_033576555.1 Oophaga sylvatica
GCCAATCCACCCTTCCAAACTGAATGAAGTGGGCCCGCAAATTGGTCTCTCTTTTTTGGGCTGACTTCAAACAAAGCCCGGGGGGTGCTGATAATTTTTGGTTAGGAGCGCTCTAAGTTAAAATTTTGGGTTTTTTTGATTGAAAAAGTTATGTAGCACCCCACAGGTTCACAACTTATATGTTTTCACTTTCGATGAAGGCTTTGCCCAGTTTCGAAAACGGGCCAGTTCCGGGCCCCACTCACAGTTCCCCTTGCCCTGGTCCCCCTGTAATTAAAAATTTTTTTTGTTTTAAAGCCCCGGGGGTTTAGGGTTTAATAGGTGTTGGCTTTTGGGAAATCCCTCCCCCCAACCATTACAAATCATTGCTGGCCTTCTTTGGGGGGGGAAAAGGGCCGTGGATGGGGAAATTTAAAAGGTTTCCAACAAACCCCCCCCAAGTCCCCAGTTTTAAAAAGCCTTAGTCATTCCCCGGGCCCAAAAGCCCCCCGTCCACCGCAACAAAAAAATACAGTCGCATCTGAATGGCCAAAAAAACTGAAAAAGTACTTCTTTTTTAAATTTTAGTACTCCCACCTGTTTTTTTTTAGGTTTGATAGCGGGGTGTGTTTCCCCTCAACTGCTCCCCAAAAAGTTGGGGGGAAATTCATGTTGCCCGAATTTTTCGTTTTCTAGCCACTTTTTCGGTGGGGGCGGGGGCATAAATTCCGGACAGAGAACATCCACAATGCCCATTCAACAACAACCTACAATTTTAAACCAAAACCGTACAATAAAAAACCTTCTCCAAGGGAAGGGAAACTAAAAAAAGAACAAAAAAATAATTGTAAATGTTTTTTAAAACAAAAATAAACCAAAAAAGGCATCAAAAAATTCTGCAGGTCTTTGTTTACTGCTGTCAAACAAAAATTCGTCTTTTGTAATATACATCCCCCTTTGTAATACAATGAGCAGGCATTCGTTTTTTAAAAAAAAACATACCGTAATGTCACCGGGTTTTTTCCTCGGGGGAAATCGCCCCACGCAGCCCGGTGTCCTGTCTCCTTATTAATTGTTTGTACCCAGCAAGTAAAACCATGAAGGATTGTTGGACATCCCTGTAGTGTTAAATTTTTTTTCCGGGTTTGACGCCTCATGTAAAGGGTGTGTTTTCCTCCACGGCCCCCCTCCCGGAGTTCAACAATGGGTTTTTACCCCCAAAAACCGCCGCTGCCGTCCCGCTGCTACTTCTTCCCTTTTTTCATGGGGAAGCAACGCAAAAAACGGCCCAAGCCATGTAATCGGGAAGAAGAAGTCGCATAAGCTGACCATGTTCCCCAAAGGGAAATGAAGCAAAAGTAAAAAAAGGGCGGAAAAGGCCTTATAAAGATTTTAAATAAGACAACCCCGGGTTTGCCCAGGTGGGTTTTTTTTTGAAGATTTTTGGGATTTTAAAATTTTTTTGGTTTTGCACAGAAAAAACGAAAAAACGTAAAAAAACACTTAAATCGCTACAACCTTAAAAAAACGCTCGTTTTTTAAAAGCAATGCGCACTTTTCAAAACTGCAAAATTTTCAACAAATTACACGCTTTTTTCCCTTTTTAAATCCCTTTCGGGCCTCGGTACGCGCCTAAAAAAACGCAAGTGTAAAGTCCAAAAAAGGTATAGGCTGGCCAGTTTGGGAGAGTTAGTTTCATTTCCTCACTTCTATGAAATAACCAACATTGCGGGTATTGCAGAATGAAATTTTTTGGAATAGGGGATTTAAACCCCAGTTGTTCAAAGATCACGTTCATTTCTTTTTTAAAAAGAGGGAGAAGAAATTTTTTAATTGAGAATTGGGCCAAATTAAACTAGCGGAAAATGATTAAAGTGTTGTTACAAAATAATTTTTTTTCAAGGGCCATTTGGAAAATTTTAAAAACCTTCGGGGCCCCTACAAAACTCCGCCCACAAAGTCATCCTCCCCTGGCAGGTGCAGGACGTAATCTTTCTTTGGCTCCCCTTTCAGTCTTCGTAGTGACACTGCGTGTGTTGCTAACAGAGCAAGAAGAAATTAAAAGATAGTTGCAACCAAAATACAGCTCCCTGCTCAAGTTTTGCGGCCCTTGAAAATTTCCGCCCGGGGCCAATAAAGGTCTCAAGGGCCATAAAGGCCCGGGGCCCTGAGGCCCCCCCCCGGTATAAAACATATAGATTTGTTCACACAGTCCTGGAAACGATTACTGAAAAATTCTGCATTTCATTTACTCTTAGACAATGTATTATTATTAAATTACTGCAAACAAATGTGTCCACTGCATTAAGAGGCACAACTATTTATACTTAATTACTAAATTGTTGTCCTTTACAATCCACTTAGGTAGAAACTAGTGATGAGCGATTATACTCGTTGCTGGGGTTTTTTTCCCAAGCATGCTTGGGTGGTCTCCGAGTATTTTGGCGTGTTTGGGAGATTTAAAATTTTTCTGTCGACGCAGCCAGGGCTGCCGCTAGGAATTTCAGGGCCCCATTACTGGCAACTTTTTCGGAGCCCCCTTGAGACTCCGCCCAGGCTCCACCCCAGTCCCGCTCCCCCCCTTGAACTGTCCACAGTACCACCGCTCTCCTCTTGGAAAAACTCCACTTCTCACCAATCACCCATTTACAGTTCCAATCACCAGATCAAACTTGCCAGCAGCTTTTATTTGGCCAGAAGATTTTTAAGCCACCCACCAAAACCAGGTAGACTCTTTTGGCCAAAAGCTCTCTCTACTCTATCCTATTAATCATTTGTTAAAATATGCAAATACAATTTAGGTATATTTTATTTATTTTTCAATTTTTTAAATGACCAATTAATATCACAGACAAGGAACAAATACCACCGCACTATGACAGATCCGAAAATTACACCACATAGTGACCTATAATACCACATACAAGGGACAAATACCACAACACCATGACCCAGCCCACATAACTACCACCCAGTGACTGATAATATCACATACAAGGGACAAATACCACCGCACCAAGACCAGACCACATATTACCACCCAATTGTGACCCGAATAATAGCACATACAAGGGACAAATACCACCAACCATGACCAGACCCACGTTTTACTACCACACAGTGACCGAATAATAGCACATACAAGGAACAAATTACTGCCCACCATTGCCGGACAACACATTACCCCCACATAGAAAACTGAATACTAAAAAAATATGATCATTACCCTTCATGACCCAGCCTATTTTGACCTTAAAGAACCTTGCCATTTTTTGCAATTCTGACCAGTGTCCCTTAGAGGTAATAACTCAGGAACGCTTCAACGGATTCCTAGCGATTCTGAGATTTTTTTTTTTCGTGACATATTGGGCTTCATGTTTGTGGTAAATTTAAGTTGATAATTTTTGCGTTTATTTGTGAAAAAAATGGAAATTTGGCGAAAATTTTGAAAATTTGTAATTTTCAAATTTTAATTTTTATTCTGTTAAACTAGAGAGTTATGTGACACAAAATAGTTAATAAATAACATTTCCACATGTTACTTTACATCAGCACAATTTTGGGAACAACATTTTTTTTGTTAGGAAGTTATAAGGGTTAAAAGTTGACCACGATTTCTCATTTTTACAGCAAAATTTACAAAACCATTTTTTTTTTTGGGACCACCTCAATTTGAAGTCACTTGAGGGGTCTATATGGCAGAAAATACCCAAAAAATGCACCTTATAAAAACTGCACCCCCACTACTCAAAACAAAATTTCAAGAAGAAAATAACCCTTCAGGGCTTTACAGGGAATAAAGCCAACGGAAAAAAAATGGACACAGATACCTCATATGTGGTCATAAACCACTGTTTGGGCGCATGGCAGGGCTCAGAAGGGAAGCAGCGCCATTTGACTTTTTGAATGGAAAATATGCTGGAATATTTAGCGGTTGCCATGTCGCATTTGGAGAGTCCCTGTGTGCCTAAACATTGGAGCTCCCCCACAAGTGACCCCATTTTGGAAACTAGACCCCCTAAGGAACTTATCTAGATGCATAGTGATCATTTTGAACCCCCAGGTGCTTCACAAATTGATCTGTAAAAAAAAGAAAGTACTTTTTTTTCACAAAAATTTTCTTTTAGCCTCAGTTTTTTTCATTTTCACATGGGCAACAGTATAAATTGGATCCTAAAATTTGTTGGGCAATTTCTCCTGAGTACACAGATACCTCATATGTGGTCATAAACCACTGTTTGGGCGCACGGCAGGGCTCAGAAGGGAAGGAGCGCCATTTGACTTTTTGAATGGAAAATATGCTGGAATATTTAGCGGTTGCCATGTCGCATTTGGAGAGTCCCTGTGTGCCTAAACATTGGAGCTCCCCCACAAGTGACCCCATTTTGGAAACTAGACCCCCTAAGGAACTTATCTAGATGCATAGTGAGCACTTTGAACCCCCAGGTGCTTCACAAATTGATCCGTAAAAAAAAGAAAGTACTTTTTTTTCACAAAAATTTTCTTTTAGCCTCAGTTTTTTCATTTTCACATGGGCAACAGTATAAATTGGATTCTAAAATTTGTTGGGCAATTTCTCCTGAGTACACAGATACCTCATTTGTGATCATAAACCACTGTTTGGGCGCACGGCAGGGCTCAGAAGGGAAGGAGCGCCATTTGACTTTTTGAATAGAAAATATGCTGGAATATTTAGCGGTTGCCATGTCGCATTTGGAGAGTTCCTGTGTGCCTAAACATTGGAGCTCCCCCACAAGTGACCCCATTTTGGAAACTAGACGCCCTAAGGAACTTATCTAGATGCATAGTGAGCACTTTGAACCCCCCAGGTGCTTTACAGAAGTTTATAACGCAGAGCCGTGAAAATAAAATATCATTTTTTTTTCTCAAAAAATGATTTTTTAGCCCACTATTTTTTATTTTCACAATGGTTACAGGAGAAATTGGACCCCGAAAGTTGTTGTCCAGTTTGTCCTGAGTACGCTAGTACCCCATATGTGGGGGGGAACCACTGTTTGGGCACACGTCAGGGCTCGGAAGGGATGTAGTGACGCTTTGAAATGCCAACTTGATGGAATGGTCTGCGGGCATCTTGTTACGTTTGCAGAGCCCCTGATGCGCCTAAACAGTAGAAACTCCCCACAAGTGACCCCATTTTGGAAACTAGACACCGCAAAGAACTTATCTAGATGTGTGGTGAGCACTTTGAACCCCAAGGGCTACACAGAAGTTTATAACGCCCGGGCATGAAAATAAAAAAATCATATTTTTTCCACAATCAGGATCTTTTAGTCCCCAATTTTTTTATTTTCGCAAGGGTAACATGAGAAATTAGACCCCAAAAGTTGTTGTCCAATTTGTCCTGAGTATGCTGATATCCCATATGTGGGAGAAAACTACTGTATGGGCACACGTCGGGGCTCGGATGGGAAGTAGTGACCTTTTGAAATGCCCACTTGATGGAATGGTCTTCGGGCGTCATGTTACGTTTGCAGAGTCACTGATGTGCCTAAACAGTAGAAACTCCCCACAAGTGACCCCATTTTGGAAACTAGATCCCCCAAGGAACTCCTCTAGATGTGTGGTGAGCACTTTGAATCTCCAAGTCCTTCACAGAAGTTTATAACGCAGAGCCGTGAAAATATAAAATCATTTTTTTTCCACAAAAATAATTTTTAGTCCCCAATTTTTTTTCCCAATGTTAACAGGAGAAATTAGAACCCCCAAAGTTGTTGTGCAATTTTTCCCGAGTACGCTGATACCTCATATGTGGGGATAAACCACTGTTTGGGCATACGTCGGGGCTTGGAATAAAGGGAGCACTGTTTGACTTTTTGAACGCAAAATTTGCAGGAATCAATGGTGGCGCCATGTCGCGTATGGAGACCCCCTGATGTGCCTAAATAGTGGAAACCCCTCAATTCTAACTCCAACCCTAACCCCAACACACCCCTAACGCCTACACAACACCTAACCCTAATACAAACCCTAATCATAACCCTAACCCCAACACACCCCTAACCCTAATCCCAACTCTAACCATAAACCTAACTACAAGCCTAACCCTAATTCCAAACCTAACCCTAATTCCAACCCTAACCCAAATTCCAACCCTAACCGTAATTCTAACCTTAGCCCTAATGCTAACCCTAACCCTAGTTCTAACCCTAAGGCTGGGTTCATATTGCGTTTTACCAGCCCGTTCAACACGTAGCGTTGACCGGCTGGTAACGGTATAGCATAACGCGATCGCGTTATGCTATACCCGCTAGCGCAGATGAATCAGCAGATAATCAGCCGCGGATCAGCAGCAAAATCGCCGCGGATCAGCAGCGAAATCCGCCGCGGATCAGCAGCGAAATCCGCCGCGGATCAGCAGCGAAATCCGCCGCGGATCAGCAGCGAAATCCGCCGCGGATCAGCAGCGAAATCGCCGCGGATCAGCAGCGAAATCCGCCGCGATCAGCAGCGAAATCCGCGCGCGAGATCAGCAGCGAAATCCGCGCGGATCAGCAGCGAATCCGCCGGATCAGCATAGCGAAATCGCCGCGACGCAGCGAAATCCGCGATCAGCAGCGAAATCCGCCGCGGATCAGCAGCGAATCCGCGCGGATCAGCAGCGAAATCCGCCGCGGATCAGCAGCAAAATCGCGGTCGAGCAACACAGAAATCCGCAGGATCGACAAAATATGGATAAAAATCTAAATCTTTTTTTTTATTTGTCCCTACCTATGATAAAGGGGGGTTCATTTACTTTTTTTTATTTTGATCACTGTGACAGTTTATCACAGTGATCAAAATAAATTTTTGAACACTGGGGGGCGCACTGCGCATGCGCCGGCGGCGGGCGCACTGCGCATGCGCCCGCCATTTTCCAATATGGCGGCGCCCATGAAGAGGCCCGGGCGGACGCCGGGCCCGATCGTGGGACATCGGTGGATCGGGAGAGGTGAGTAGGGGGGTCGGAAGGCTGGGGGGGGGATAGGAAGTGGGGGCAGTGGACCAAAAGAGGAGGGAGCTGTAAGTGACGGCGGTGACCGATCGCTGCCATCTTTCGGTGGCGGCGGCCGATCACCGCCGTGACTCGGTGTGGGGGGGGTCAGGGCTCGGTCTCCAGCCATGGCAGATGCTATTGCAGCATCGGCCATGGCTGGATTGTAATATTTCACCAATTAAATTGGTGAAATATTACACATTGCTCTGATTGGCTGTTTCACTTTTAACAGCCAATCAGAGCGATCGTGGCCACGGGGGGGTTAAGCCAACCCCCCTGTGGTGAAGCACAAAGGGTCCTGTAACTGCGGGTCGGGTGACCTTTGAGTGACCCCGGTCTCCCGGCCCGCAGGGACGAGATCCTTTCATGACGCCACATAGGCGTCATGGGTCGGATTGGCACAGGTTTTCATGACGCCTACGTGGCGTCATGGGTCGGGAAGGGGTTAATAAAACAACCCCACAATACTAACATCACCATAAGTGCCATTATACACAGGAGATCTGTACTCAGTATATAGGTCAGTATACAGGTAATACAAATGATCACTGGTGACATTATACACAGGAGCTCTGTATATAGTGTCAGTGTACATTTTAATACAGTGATCACTGGTGACATTATAACACAGGAGCTCTGTATATAGTGTAAATATACAGTGTTGTGAATGTGCTAGAAATGAATTCTGAGCAGAAGCTCCCTCTAGTGGTTACAAACAGTACTGAACTATCCAATGAAGATTGTGAAGATTGGCGATCAGGTGTTACTGACTGGTCTTATATAAGGAGGTTCCCTCCCATCAGGGTTGCCGGTGATCAATTGTTCTGGTCTCATCTTTGATTCCTGTTCACTTTGTAGCTTGCTGTTTCGTGCCTGCATCTTCTGCTAACAGATAAGACATTTTCTTCTTTTAGTTTTTTGTGCTTGCTTTTTGCATTTTGTCCTTCACTTCTGTGGGGTCTGCCGGGTCCCCTCCGGGGCTTGTGCTCCTCTCAGTTTAGTTCAGCCACTGTTGTTTGTTCATTTGCCTTTCCAGTTATTTCAGTGGCTGCTGTTAGTTTTGTTACACCAGAGAACTAATTTAGGTGGTAGAGGTCGTGTGATCTCAGGTGTTTTTGTAATTAGTAGTGTTGGTACTTTTCAGGGTTTTTTGGATTGCAGTAAGTGTCCTTCCTATCCTTTTCTATTTAGGAAGTTTGGGCCCCAACGTTTGCTCATACTATTTTCTGTCGTGTCTGTGTATTTCCTCTTGTCTAACCGCCATTACATGTTTGGGGGCTTTCTATGTTCTTTGGGGATCTGCTCCGGGCAGATAGTTTTCCTCTTTCTGTCTTAGGTGTAGTTAGCTTCCCAGGCTGTGACGAGGCGTCTAGGACCAACGTAGGTACGCTCCACGGCTGCCTTAGTTTTGGTGGTTATCAGGGTACTGCAATCCCATAGATTCCAACCTCTCTGGTGTATTTCCTTTTTTGCCTGCTCTCCTCAGCTACCAAATCATAACAATACAGTAATACAGTGATCATTGGTGACATTGTACACAGGACCGCTGTATATAGTATACATTGTATAGTGTCAGTGTATGGGTAACACACTGACTCACCAGTGACGTCTCTAGGTGAAGTCCTTCATCTTCGCTTTTCATCTTTCATCCAGCACAGACCGCCATCACTCCTTCCAGACAGAGCTCATCACTGCAGGAATAACAGTTATCTAGAGCACCGCTTGCAGAACACATTACTTTTTTTTTCCCCAAATGCTAAACTACACCAAATGAAGAAAAAAAGGCGACATAGTGTTGCTCTGCACAGTAACAGGACCACCCTCCATTTAAAACAGTATCCTCAAAAAATAAAATAAATACATTACTGCAGTAATACTATCCCTTAATTAGCCACTATGGTAATAATATCCCCTGTTATGGGGACAGAAGGGTCCTAGGGGCACGGATAGTGAGGAATCCATCGGTGGGGCCCCTGTTATGTTTCGGTAGCTGAGGAAAACTGCAAAAAATAGCCAAAGTAGCAATACACCAGAGAGGCTGGAAACTATTGGAGTACCCTAAACTAACCCACCACACTAGAAGTAGCCGTGGAGCGTACCTATGGTGATCCTAGATGCCTCGTCACAGCCGGAGAGATAACTACACCTAAAGGCAGAAAGATGAAAGCTATCTGCCCCGGAGCAAAATCCCCAAAGAAATAGGAAGCCCCCAAACATGTAATGGCAGTTAGACAAGAAGAAAACACGGACACAGACAGAAAATAGAATGAGCAAACGCTGGGGCCCAATCTGTCTAGATAGAAAGTATAGGAAAGAATTCTGACTGCAACCCCAAAAAAACCCTGACAAAAATACCAACACTTCTGATTAACAAAAAACCTGAGATCACACGATCGCTACCACCTAAATCAGATCTCTGGTGTAACTCACAGCAACTCAGCAAATAAAAAGTGACAAAGGAACAAAGCAAAAGTGCAAATACAAAATGAGCACAATTGCAGCGTCAGACCCCAAAAGGGACCAGGCTGTAGTCCACTGCAAGCAGCAAACCAGCAGTGAAAATCCAACAGAGGAAAAAAAACAACAAAACCACTTATCTGAATGAGAGCAGGAAAGCAAGCTGTGCTCCAAGCAAAACCAGGAGGAACAATTGATTACCGGCAAGGCTGATGGGAACTCAGGTCACTTATATCATACCATTCTGAGCCACTGAAGGCCATTCATAATTATTCATTACTCTCAACAACCACCGGGGGGACCCACCAGAAGTCGCCTCCAATTTTCCCCAAAAAAATCCCCCTCCGGGCCCCCGTGTGTCTCATTCCTGGCCCCACCATGTGTTCTCCCACCCTCCCCTCATGATTATCCTTCTGCCCCATATGATCTCCCCCATCCGCCCTCTCCCCCATGACCCTCACCAGTCTCCCATTTTGCCCTATGATCCTGCCCCCTATATGCCTCATTCTCCCACCCGCCCCTTGCCCCATCCTGCCCCTTGCCCTCCATCGGCCCCCCATGTCCCCACAGGCCCCGGTTCTCCATTCTCCCCCGTGTCTCCTTTTTCCCCGTGCCCCCATTCCCCCATGTCTCCATCCCCCCCTTGTCCCCATCCTCCCCTGTGTCCCATCCGCCCCGGTCCCCATCCTGCCCCTTTGTCTCCCATCCTCCCCCTTGCTCCCACCTGCCCCCGTTTCTCCCATCCAGCTCCCGTGTCTCCATCCGCCCCAGGTCTCCCTCCTGCCCCAGTTCCCCCATCCTGCGCCGTATCCCCATCCTGCCCCAGTGTCCCCCATCCTCCCCGTACTCCCCCCTCCCCCGTGCTCCCATCCTCCCCCCTACCCTATCCGCCCCAGTGTCCCCATCCTGCCCGTATCTCCATCCGCCCCCGTGTCTCCCATTTTCCCCCCTTGTCTCTCATCATCCCCCTTGTCTCCCATCCTGCCCCCTTGCTCCCATCCTCCCCCAGGCTCTCCCCTCCCCCTTGTCTCCACCCTCCCCAGTTCTCCCATACTGCCCCATTCTCCTTCCCCCCTTTCAGAAATAAAATAAAAAAATTTTCTTCTTACCGGGCCGCGCTTCGGGGCAAAGATGCAGCTGCTGCTGTGTGACTAAAGGACCTGTGGGATGTAACGCTGGATCATGGGGGGAGCTATAAATGGTGAAGGCCTGTATAATGAGACGTCACCAATCCTTCACTTTCACTCTCTCTGAGTCAGGCGCGGGGTGGCTCACTAAATGTGCGAGGGGCCCAAGGCCCGGCCACAATCACAGGCAAACATTTGGGGGCCCAATGTCTAAAGCACGGGAGGGGGCCCCGATCGCGGGCCCCCTTCTGTACTGCTCCCCCAAACACGAAAGGGGCAGTAATGCCTATGGGGGCCCTGGACGCACTCAGATTTTGTGGCTGCTGGACAGCCTGAATAAGGGAAAATGCCTTTTTGTTAGAGAATTCCCACATTATCAGGCTGTCAAGCATTTTGGGGAAAAAAATCAGCTGCTCGATAAACTAAATCTTCGGCATGCCAAAAACTGAGACCACTTAGCATATTCGGTAAACCCAGCAACCTATACCGCTCATCACGAGGAACCCTTCTTTTTAACTGGGGCATCAGCTACTGCTTACCCAAATGGCTACGTGTTCTTTTTGTATATTTCCTATGTGTGCATTATTTTTTGTGGTATGTTTTTTGCCCATGTGGGTACATTGGAACTGTTGTAAGGGGGGTTTGTGGATATTTTGTATGTTTTTGTCTAGGGGGGCTACATTTTTGTATGTGTGTGTGTTTTTGTCTAACTGTGTACATTTTTATACGGGCTGTAAGTTTTTATCTAGTGTGCATACATTTTGGGCCCGTCTCTGTATGTTTGTGCTATGTGTGCGTATCTGTTTGCATGTTTGTTCTATGTGTCTACATTTTGTAGTGTGTTATGTTTTTGTCTATGTGTGGGGAAAATTTGTTATTTGTGTATGTTCGGGTTTTTTGTGTGCACAATTTATGAAGTTTGAAAATTTGGCTATGGTGCGACATTTGTGTATGGTGTGTATGTTTGTGTCTAGTGGCATTTAAGTGCGGGCCTGGACTGCGTGACCTGGATTACCTAACATCCATGTTCGGGCCCTCCCCTACATGAAACGTACCTGTATCCCAGATTCCCCCTTCCCCCGGCCTTCCCAGGGACCGACATCCCTCTTCCAGGGCCACCCCCATAATGGGACCAGTCCCGAAAAACTTGAACAATTTTTGTTACTGAATTCTTCATTTAAAATTGGGACAAAAATATTCATTCATTTTCTTTTCTCTCCCCGCCTTGCTGCTGTTCTGTCAGTACACGCCCCCGGCCGACAGTCCCCGACTGCTCCCCAGTTCCCTTTCCAGCTTGACCTCGCCATAAGACATCTCCTCCAGCCTGCTTCGCCTCAGAGCTGAATTCATCAATCACTAGGGTTTAAAGGCCTCCGGTGAAGCTGCGGCTTGTCTGCATGAACTTGTCGAAGCTCCAGCTCCCCTTAGTTCCTTGGCCCAGCCAACTTCTGTCCCTTTAAAGCTTTGCCCAGGCGGTTAAGGGCGCCACATCTTTCTTCTCCTGTCTAGGCCCACCGCGATACATGCAGTGGCCGTGGGTAACGTGGGTGCTAAAACTTGAAACGTTGCGTGGCTGCCAGTTGTCCGGGCCTAAGCCCTTGTGGGCACGCTGGCCCCATCGAGCTAACTTTCTAAAGACCTTACACTTTACCCAGCAGCCCCTCCACACTTTAAACCCCATGATGACTAACTAGAAACTCTACCAAATAGGCCCACTAGTATACCCCCACCCAGTGTCCCGTGACAGTACTACACTTTCTAACATACTAAAGTGCCCCCCTCTAATGCCCAACAGGATGCACTTAACTTTCCCTAAACTATACACAGGTACAGTACAGCAGAACACATTAACATATGCAATAAACAGATATACACACGTACACAATGGTAACATAAGAATGTGGCAGTACCATAAAAATTGTAGTAGTACATAGCATTATGTAGCAATACCACCAAACGTTATATTATCAATAACTATTTACAAAACTACAACATTATTACATTAATGGGTGGGGCGAAACAGGGAAAACTCTTTCAAACCCCCTTTAAAGGTACTGCCACACTAACTATCCCCCTAGCGATCTCGTTACGTTGCATACTAATGAGATCGCTAGCGGGATTGTTTCTATATCGCTAAATGCGGCCACATTTAGCGATATAGTTAACGACGCTATCGCCGTTAGCGATCTTTTTAACGACTTTAGCGGTACAAAAGTACCGCTAAATCGCTAAGAAAAGGTGCCACACAGCGATTAGATTACTTACCAGCGGGAGCGCCGCGAGGAAATAGGGTCCGGAAAAGATTCCAGCGACGAGCGAGATCACAGCAGGAAGCTCGTCGCTGGAGCTGCCGCAGTGAACAACTCGCTAACGGGATCGCTAAAATAAATGGTTTTTTTAGGCGATCCCGTTAGCGATATTTTTAGGTGGCATACCCTTTACACATACTTTTGTGTCTGTCTCTGTATGTTTGTGTCTATGTGTGCGTACATTTTAGTATGTGCATTTGTAGGTGACCTCTTTATTTTTAAATCAAACATATTCCAATATTTCACAAGAGGATGACATTTCTTAATTAAAGAATGGTCCATAAACCCAAAAACTATAGTTTACACAAGATTGACCTGGGTTTTCTGCTTTCTTCATTATTATGTTTATATTTTAACATCATTTTATTATCATTCACAGTTTACACAAACAGAAAAAAAATAAAGCTGTTCCGGGCTGTATTTACAATAACAATTCAAGGTAAAAAAAAAGATTAAAGAAGCATAGTACATCACATATGTAAAAAGCCACATCAATTCACTTGCTCCAGCGAGATAGAGTTACAACAAAAAGGATGACACAAATGGCTAGGAAAAAAAGAATAAAAAACAGAATGCCTGACAGCTGTAGATACTACCTGGCGGCAGCCCCTTCTGCAATCCTTGATTTAGTGCACTGCTCATGCTATAAGTTTGGGTCAAGAACGCCCAAGACATTTCCTCTTATTCCATCCCCTACCTACCATGATTTGGCCATCTATTACTCAACTCTGGGATATCCTGTTGTTATTTATTATTTGGGCACACTCTTAACATTCCATACCCAGGCTCCTCCGCCAACTCATTTCTCGTAATTCCAAAAAAGCCCCTTCTTCACTTTTAGAAGTTGCCCCAAAACTCTCCCCCCCCTCGCAAGCCATTTTAAGCGGAAGAACTCTCTCATTGTGTCAAAACTTGGAATATATCCAACTCCAGGATTTTATGGCTCCCACGTAAATAGGGAAGATAGCAAAACGTGGAGATAAAACTTTAACCTTTCTTAAATAATTCCTAAAAAAAAGGTTAAAACATCCTCTTTTAAATATAGATGTGCAAACAGTGATACCAACAAATATATAATATACGAATAACATATAAACACAATAGCCTAATCCTTTTTTGGAAAGTCACACAAAATAGAAGGCTATACAAATTATCATATAAGCAAAAAAAAAACAACTCCCTGTTTGGAAAAGTTTCTGACATTAGGGCACACAAGTGGGCTAGCATGTCCATTTACTGAAATATAGCATGCATATACAAAAAGCTGGCTAAAAAACAGCATATAGTGGAGGATGCAGAAGAAATGAACAATCTCACCGGATGTTGCGTTTTCTGTGATTTTCCTGTCCTCCTTCCTCTTTTTCCTCCAGAGGACTCCTGGTATTATCCCTGTCAGTCATGTTATTAGGCTGACCTGGTACCCTGAGACTCCCGCCTTTTACAAGGGCCCGTCCACAGCTAAAATCTTTGCATACTAGCCAGCCGGACTGACCCTATGTGCTCCAGACGCATTTCTCAACAGCTTGATTCATCAGAGGGAAAAGGGACATGTATTCCTTATCAGGAGTAACTGGGAATTATATCCCTCCACCCCGGATATCAGGTAGGCAATGGCAACTCCATGTAAATAGGCCCAAAACTTTGCCCCCTCTGTCCCCGTTCAAAAATTGTGCATTTTTCCCCATCAAAAACTGACCTCGCAATTATGGCTTTATTCAAATGCTCTTAACCCACAATCTAGAATCTTTCCCCCATTTTTGGAAATCCTAGGAAACTGAATTACAATTGAAATTTTCAATAAACCATGGAGCAGATGCTTCTGTTATAGCAGAAAAAAGGTTCCTCAAGTACAAAGACCCATCTATGTTAAATAATTGACGGTTACCTTGGGTCAAAATAACAACTGAATGTTCCTTCCTTTTATCAATAGAAACTAACGGTCCTTGCTAAGTCATCGGGTGAAATCAGATAAAATGTTTCAAACATAGGCGTCACGGGAATGAAAACCAGTTTTTGTTTGCACAGTTAAATTTGTATGATCGGACCATATATGGTAAATCCTTTTCCTGCCTCCAGGGTGTGTATATAAACCCAATGCTTTGTAATAAGTTAGAGTCTGTTGACGCATACTACCCGTCTTTTTTTCTTATTCTCTCCGGTACCGCATAACCAAAGGATGGAAGCAGCAAGAAAGCAGTGAAGACACTTCCATCTCTTACATAAATCCGTCATCATTGCTGCATGCCATCACTGTAACTTATGTGTTAAAAGACATTGTGTTCAAAGCAGCATCCTCCTCGTAATTTCCCCCCAGGGATCAATAAAGTGTATGTATCATATCAAAGTTTTTTCCCCTTAATATATTGCCCGTCAATCATATTATATGGCACTGTGTACTTACAATTGCTTATTTTGCTGTTTCCCAGCTAATTCTCCTTTTTCTCTATTTAGAAACAGGAAGTCTCTTGTCCCTGCTTTTTTACTTCCCTTTTACAACTCCTGACCCCGTTGCTCCACCTCACCCTGCCCTGGACTTTTGCAGTAACTTATGACTCATACAGGAAATATTGACCTCCTGTTTCTACATAGTGCTTAGAATAATTCAGCTAGTCAGTTATTAATCAAGTGATGTCTAGACCTAATGGAAAGAGAAGAATTTGGTGGGTAGAAAGGCAAAATAAGCAATGTAAGTACACAGTGCCATATAAAATGATGTTTTGCAATATATTAGAGGTTAAAAAATTTTTGAGGGGTGTTTTTTAAAGAGAACCTGTGAGCTACAAAAAATTATTTCCTCCAGATATGGTAATAATAATTTACAGGTAAATAGTGTTTAAATCATATTAGGCTAGTTTATTGGCTGAGCGGCTACAGGGAAAATGCAGTTCTATTCTCCCTGCAGCTGCCAGCTTCCCGTCTTTAGCCGTGTAAGGAGCTGTAACAGTCACCGGTCACTGTACTGTGATCACACTGTAGTCAATCACCCCTCTCTTGACTAACATCCTGCCCTGCAAGCATGTGCTTTGTAGAGGACAGATTCACTTTAACTGTAGAGCAAATAAAAGCTTTCACATGATCTCCCTATATATATAAATCCTATAAAAATATTATCCTGTATATGCACCTTGTTAAGGGCTTTTTTAAGGATTGTATATGCAGATAATGCTTTAACGTTGAGGTGGTTGCACGGACGCTGCCGCTGTTCCCAAACAAGTATCAGAGGCAGGAGTGCATCAATAGTAGACAACCACCTTCTAGTGAACAAAAAAAAATTATTGTAATCCTGAGGATCCAATATAGGACGACATTTCACATATGCAATGAAAAAAGGACCAGCACATCTAAGCTAGTGTGAACAGGCGTAAACCAAAAAATGTTGCATTTCGCATATGCAGCCACACAAGGGTTCATGGTGGAGGGGCAGAGACAGGGAAATCCCAGCAAGCTGATCTGGTACTTCGAGGGTGATTCCTCTTTGTACTGGCACATGGTAATCACAGTTTATGTCCTGGGTAAATGATGAACATTGCAGTGTTTTCCTGATCATCCTGGGTCTCCCTCTGCGAAAACAGGATGCGTGGTCCTAACACAAAACAGCACCCCACCAAAGATGACTAACACACAACAGCAAAGTAAAATGTATTAAATAAAAAAAAATAATCTTCAGATATAAAATCTGTAAGATCTATTGTGGAAGCTAAGAAAATTATAATTTTGTTCTACACTATAAGTGTCCGTTAGTAACTTATCAATTTCTTTTTTTAATTTAAATTTTTTTTTTGTTTTCTGCTTTATTCCACATTTCATTAGACGTAGCTTGCCCTAAAACTGAGCTCTGAACTTTACGTTTCACACGAAAATATCACACAGGCTTAGATGAAAAGTGAATTCCCCACTAACCTTTCCTATCTTAAAGTAATGGTTTCTTCTCACTTTAGAGATTATGTTTTTTCCAATTGTGTCTTTAGGGTCAATTACATGGCTGCAGCGTGCACGATCTGTACAGCTAAGGATATGGTCATGTATTGACGTTACACTGTGTGCTGCAGAACAGGCTAACTACATAAAGCATAGATTCTTACCTAGAAGCTATGACGGGTTTTTTTTGAGCTTGTTGTAAAAAACATGGATTTTGCTCTGTTATAGAAACTTTCAGGGGTTCCAGTTAATTGTTCTAGTATTTTTGGGGGAGTCTGCAGCACTTTCTTGCAATCACCCTTACAAACCACATGAAAGCCAACATTTCGGATCTGTCAGAAAATGGATGCCTCAAAGAATCAATGCTAACATTATGAATGGAAGCAAATGACAAAATTGACAAAACCACAATAAAATACAATGGGAGCACTAGTTTTTATAATTCATTTTTCACTGTATTATTTAGGTATTTTTTCCACAAATAGATTCTGAAGAGCATAAAAACATACAATCTATGTTACCTGCTTTGTGCTGTAATAGTAAATCATAATTTAAATTCGAATTAGCGCTCCAATTGAGAACTTTATTTTGCCATTTTGTCAACAAACAATACATTATTTCAGTTCTCTATTATGCTGCAATTAAAAAATTTAAAATTAAATCCCATTCATATCAAAAGGAACTATTTCTCTAGCATTTTTATTAGTGATGAGCGAACATGTTGGGGTAAGGTGGTTATCTGAGCATGCTCGGTGCAAAACTGAGTGACTTCGGCAAGCTCGAAAATATGTTAAGTCTTTGCGGTTGTATGTCTCGCGGCTGTTCGACAGGCACAACCATGCAGGGGGGCCCTGTTTGTTAGGCAACCCCCACATGTGTTGTCCCTGGCAAAACAGCCGCGTGACATGCAGCCGCAAAAGACTTGAACATATTTTTTGTGCATGCTGAAGTCACTCGGTTAGCCCCCGAGCATGCTCAGATAACACCTTGCCCCAGCACGTTCGCTCATCACTAATTTTTAGGGAATTCTGAAAACCCCCAATGAATGAATACTTGTTGACATTTCTGACCTACCGAAACGTCTTGGGTTATAGCTAAAGTCTATTGAATGCTTTCTGTCTTCACAGATTGTCTGCCCGGTAGAGTGGGGTATGTGTGTATGCAAATTTATATACCTGTTATGTTTGGGGGAAATAGAAAAAAAGGGAGAAAACAAAATAAAACCTCCATTTCAAGCAATCTACAAAGTAAGTGCAATATCCATTAATTATTAATGTTTTAATTAATGGAGAAGTAATGTAGTCCATCCATCAGTTTCTTAATTAAACAATTTATTCGGAATGATGTATGAAAGGTGGTGAAAATCATCAGATTGGCCTTCATATTTTCAGCCAAAGGTCCATATGGTTTTCCAAATGAATGTGTGAGCGAAATTTACTGCAGTAAAGGCTTTCGGAGAGTTCACCGGTAACAAAAAAATAGCCTTTGGCTTTTAAAAATTTGTCACTCGACTAGGGGCCAAATTAGCACATACTGTTGCTGTGATGTTCTCACATTCCTTAGTTATCTAATGGACCGTGATTCATGTTGCTGATGCTTTGGCCAATTATTTATGAAGAGAATGCCAACAAGAAACCTCAGCGGTATATGACAAAGCCTCTGGAAATATGGTAACTATATTACATAGTAAACCCCAGGCTTAATATTGTAGTAGACTCAAAAATTTGTATTTTGGGGTTTTTTATACCGTGCATCAGTTTATGACTGCTAGTAGAAAATGACAGAATAATAAACACCCACCAGAGTTATATACAGATACAGTTTTTTTTCTGTGGAATTCAAATTTGTTATATCTGCTTTCTTTCAAGCAATGTCCCCCAATTTGTGGTTCTTCAGCTGTTGCACCCCAATAACGTCCAGTATGATTAAAAACCTTTGTCAGTTTTTATTTTTTCAGTAGTTTGGAAATCCACGTATGAGAAGCTTTAAGGCGTTACAAACAAACTAAAAAAAGGGTGTAACTAATGGTGTAGCGATAGAATAGCTACTATGGAGGGTCAGGAGTTGGCTCAACGTTACTTTTTCAATTGATCTCCCTATGTCCTGATTTTACTTTCTGATTTTGGTTATTAAGATTGATTCCTTATTCCACTGCATTTTATGGGGGCCCCAAAAATTAATAGTTACACTCTAAATTGGCTATAGCATGAAGACTGACGTGACGTTATATATAAAATCAAAGTACGCAGTGCGACAAAATCACTCACTGTGCAACAAGTTTTAGGCAGGTGTAGAAAAAATGCTACAAAGTAAGAAAGCTGTAAAAATAGAAATGTTATAAATTGATAAAAACAAACAAAAATGCAAAGTGAATGAATGAAATAGAAATCTAAATCAAATCAATATTTTATGTGATCCTTTGCCTTCAAAACAGCATCAATTCTTCTAGTTACAATTTCACACAATGTTTGATGGAACTCTTTAGGGAGGTTGCTCCAAACATATTGGAGAACCAACCACAGATCTGTGGATGTAGGTTTGTGCAAAACCATCTGCTCTTGAAATCTCAGACAGACTTGTTAATGTTCAGATCAAGGCTTTGTGAGGGGCAAATGATCAATTCCAGGACTCTTTGTACTTCTTTAAGCAGAACAAAGTTCTTAATGACATTGGCTGTATGTTTTGGGGGCGTTGTCTTTCTGAAGAATTTAATTGGAGACAATCAGATACCTCCTTGATGGATAAGCAACTACCTGTTTTTTTTCTAACTTTTGGGAACGCCAAAAAATTTTGAAATGTTAAGGACCGGGGGAAGCAGTGGTTACGGAAAGACACTTAGTGCAGAAAAGAAAAAGATATCATTTTACACCCCTTTGAAATTGAAAGATGACCAGGATTTCCCCTCAGCTCAGAACTGGCAGCAACACGAGGCCAATCTACACCCTTACTGTTCAGGAACTCAGGCCAAAATTTTGGTCTTCATGGGAGAAAATGGCAGCAAAAGGGTTACAATAATGAATGTCTAAAGGGAAACCCGTGAACAAATGGTGGTTCCTTCCCAAGTTTGATGCAGCATTTGAAAAAAATTTAAAAGTTGGGGAATTTTGGTAAATTATTAATTTGTCTTTAATCTGGCAATAATTATCCATAAAGAAAATACCTTTGTTTGAGGGGATTATCAGTAACGAAAAAGGGAATTCTTTTTTTTTTTTTCCCCCGGGGTTTCCCCTTTTTTGTCTCGTCCACATAGCCACGCAAAATATGTTCCTCTAAAAAGGGATTTCAGTAGGGGCCACTAGATTTATTTTTTTGTTTTGGTATGTCAGTTCCATCTTTTTACTTTGGGAATCGAGAAAATCACACAAGTTTTAAAAAAACCCTTTCCTACTTTTTTCTACCCAAGAAAATAAACCACATTTAAAAGTTCCTGGAAAACCAAGAGTGATGTATGAGGGGAAAATATTTAAAACCCTGACCCTTCCAAAAATTCTTGATGTTTTTTCTAAGTAGGTAAAAAGGCAACGGGGGTTTAAAACCATCCTTTGTTTTTAAAATAGAAATGTTTTTAGGGGCCCCCATTCGATCAAAATTTTTAAAAATGTCCTTACTAAAAAAAACAAAACCGATTAAAGGGCATTTCCATAGAAACAGCTTTTAAAGTTTTCAATGAAAAACTATATGAACTGCTTTCCAAATAGGGGAAAATTAGGGAAAAAGTAAGAAAAAATTTTTTCCCCAGTATGTTCCTACATACACTTGGCTTTTTTTGGGGAACTTGCCAAAAAGAGCGGGTTACCAAAAAAAAAAAAAACCCTGTGTTTGGGATGGAAAAAGGGATGAAAGATGTGACATTTTTGATTTCCTAACCAGAAACCAACCCCACTTTAATGTATTTACGAAAACCTTAGGGGAAAATAACGGGCAGATACATGGGCCCAATTCCGAAGGCAGGCTGTATCAGGCAAGGGTTGCAAAAAATTTCATCATCTATTTGACTCTGAAATGCTTGGTGTTTCGGAAAAAAATATATTTTAAAAGCCGTAAAGGGGACCGAGCCGTGCAGAAGACTAGTAAAAAAAGGTTTGGGGCCCCGGAGGGGGTTTCCCTCCCTGCCCCCTTTTGGGGAAAAAGGTCTCCCCTGAAAGAAATTATGGGGAAAGCCCTTTTCAGTGTTGGCAGTGAGTTTAAAATTTCGGGTTTTTTGTTTTAAAAGGGTTTTTTTAAAAAAATTTTTCTGAAAATTTTTTTTAAAATACAAAATTGTTTTAAAAAAATAATAAAAAAATTGCAATTTTTCCCACAGAACACGGGTTGTTTTTACCCCAACCCCTAATTTTTCCGGAAACAAAATGGACATCTTTTGTATGAAGCATCTAAAAAGACAGGTCATTGGAAGACTTTGTGAAGTCATTAGGATATGTAAATATGAGTATTTTGGCTAAAAAGTTTACTAAATTTTATTAGGCCATATACAAGGGTTTTTCTTGAATTTTAATTTCCCAAATTAATCCCTTTTTAAGATTTTTGTGAACCTTTAACTGTGTATAACAAAAGGGAAAGGGGTGGAAAATTTTTTCAGGTGTCACCGGGAATTCCTTAAAAATGGACAGGATTTAGACAAATTTAATGGTTTTTTTTTCCCATATACGAAATCAATAGTACATGGGAAATAAGCAACTTTGTAATAAACTTATATATTTTAAATCTCCCTTCTTTTCTGCCACAGTTGATCATTTCATTATAAAAAAGGGTTCATTTTCGGGAGTAAAATCTGTATTCAGTGAAAAACATTTTTCCTTTTCTGAGATCGGAAATGGCGCTTACTGGAAACAACTTATAATTTGTAAGGAGGGCCCGGGGAACTGTTTCGTGACCTAAAATTTACTGAAACCCATCCGGGGAAGCCCCTTCCCCCTTTCTTTGAAACAGGGGTTTTTCCCTCGGGCAACCGCTTCCCAGATTCCACTTCCCTGGGCATTTCCCAGGCCCCGAGGGGTCCCTCCCAGGCCCCCCCAGTAAGGGAGATACAGTCCTGGAAAAACTTGAACCCATTTGTTTTTTAAAAATTTTTCCACACTTTTAAAATCCACGTTGGACTTTCCAGGTTTTTCTTTTGTTTCCTTTTTTTGTCCCTGCTTTGCTGTCCTTCTGTGCATTACATGCCCAGACCAGCCCGGCCCTAGTCTGTCCCCAGTTCCTTCCAGGCCTTACCTCGCATAGTAAATTTCCCTTTAGCCTCCCTTCGCCTCAGAACTAAATTCATCAATCATTAGGGTTTGGGGGCCCCCCAGTGAAGAAATGGGCCCCTCTGAAACTAAAACTCATCGAAGCTTAGCCCCCTTTCACTTCCTTGGTCCGCCATTCTCCCCTTTAAAAGCATTGGCCCAGGTGGTAAAAACGCCACATTTTTCCCTTCTTTTCCCCTGTACAGGCCCCCTGTGGGGAATTTTCCCACGGCCCGGGGGGGTTTTAGCGTAAAGTTTGCTGCCCTTAAATGTTATGGTTGCGGGTTGCCCCGGGCCTAACCCCTTTGTGGAAATTTGGGGGCACGCGGGCCTTTTATCTGGTTTAACTTCCTACAAACCCCTGTTTTAAATCCCCGGGCATCCCCTCCAAATTTTAAACCCCTATGCAAACTCCTAAAAAGGGCCCCTCTAGTAGGCCCCCATCTAGTGGCCCCCAACAGAAAAAACACTTACCCCAAGAATATGAAACAAACACTAAGGTCCCCTCCTCTGGTGCCCCCAAAAAAGAAACCCACCAAACTGTCCCTAAACTGTACATATGGGAAGAACATCAAAAAACATTACTTTGTACAATAAATACAAAGGACCAAAAAAGACATAGGCAAAAAATATTTTAACAAAAAGGAAAACATCAGAAGTGGCAGAAAACCATAACTTTACCCAGTAATACAAAAATTTAAATGTAGCGTCCCACTAAAAGTTTATAACAACACAACGATTTTTTCATAAGTAACTTAAAGGGTACATTTAAAAGGGGGGGGCGAAACAATAATACTCCTTCACCACTTACATATTTGTGGGGGGAGGAGACTAAAGGCAGGGGCCCCGCCTTCTTTCCCCTTTCCTCCTCCCCCCTCCCCCCTCCCCCCTCCTTTTTCCCTTCCTTTTCCCCTTTCCATCCCCTCTTCCCCTCCCCCCCCTCCCTCTCCTCCTCCTAACCCCCCTTCCTCCCCCTCCCCCCTTTCTCTCCCTCCTCCTCCTCCTCCCCCCTCCTTCCGACTACCCACACGGGAATTTTATCAGTAGCAGCCGCCATCCTGTATCAGTAATGAAGAAAAGTGTCCTCACTAAAAATACAGATTTTACTAAAAAAATTGGGGGTTTTTGATAATGACTGATCGTGGCAAAAGAAAAGAGGCAGATCTCTCTGAGTTGATTCCTTTTAAATCTTAATGAAATAAAAATATTCTAGGAAAACCTCGGGTATCATCAGTAGAAGATTGTTTCCAAAAGACCCCCCCAAAAAAACCTAAAGGGGATAAAAAAGGGAGAGAGAGAACTTGTCATATGTTTAATTTTGGGGGACATGGGAAAGGGAAATTTGGGTTGGAAAAGCTTTTTCCCAAAAAAGTCACAACAAAAACATTTGTATAGCTTGTCTGCGACTTGATGCCATGTCACTTTTAAGCTGTGAGTTTCAGTAAATAAAACAGACATGTTGCAGACGGGCATCTTTTTATGGGTGGGGAACTCTTCTTTTTTGGTTCAGAAAGGGCCAAAGGTTTAAATTCCCCCCCCCAGAAATGTATTTTTTACAGCCTGTGCACTTGCCCTCATCAGGGACAGTACAAAAAACGCCTCCCAAATAAAAAAAAGTACTGTTTTTATCTCAAAACCCAGCAAAAACCAGACAAGACCCGTGCATGCTGAAATTTTTTCCCATGGCCCAAAAAAAGGGATTGTCCAGTGAAAAAAAATTCATCACTTATTCATAAAATCACGAAAAAAAATCAGGGGGAAAGGTGCAACCACTGAGCCCCCCACTGTTTGGCAGAATGGGGCATTTTTATCCCTATTGGGAAGGGATGGCGTGTGTTTTTTGCCCGGGCCTTTCCTTCATTTCCCTACAATGGGGCGCCTTTTTAGAACCCTTTGTTAGGTTTTTTTTTCAGTTTGCGGGTCACATGCCCTTTTTTTTCCCTATTTAGTCTGGCTCCCCCCTTTTCTGGCTTTGCTGGATTCATTGTATTCCCACTCTTAAGCTACCGGGTGCTTGGGTGCCTTACTCAGTCATTTTGCTTAAACTTGGGAACTTAAGTAATTTGTTTTCTGTTTTATTTTTCCCTGCTAAAATTTCGTTAGGGGGTTGCCCAAACCTTTTCACCCAGTCCCTAGATCTTGTGGGGTTTTCCCCCCCTCGAAAACTATAGGTCTTCTTTTCGGGGACTATGGGGGACTTTAGCGGGTCTGGTCGCGGGATCGGGGTTCCCCTTTCCATGTGGGGATCCAGTTTTTATTTTAAATTGTAGGGACAAAATTTCCCCATTTTTCCTTTTAGGGGCTTGTAGAAATTTCAAAAACAGTAAGTCCACCAAAAAAAAAAAAAAAAAAAAAAACACAAAGGGGAAAGATTTTCTGTTTCCATCAGGGTTTGTGGGTTTAGGATTTGGCTCAACCCCTTCCCGGGGAAATTTCTCTGGAGGGGGCCCTGAAATCCAGCAAAACGGGGAGTAGTTTTTCTGGAGCACATTTGGGGAGAAAGGTACTTTTGTGTTTATTTTTTTGGGTGAACAACAAATTTTTTTTTTTTTTAAAAATCCCTTTTGCTTGTTGAATTTCCCGTTTGAGACCCAATCCTTGGTATAAAATCAAGCGCATGGGTTTCAATGTCATTTTTGGGCGCAAAAAACCTAGGACGGGGCCCTTTTTCCCCCCTCTGCGCCTGGTGATCCTTTGCTTAGATCGGGGATAGTTTTTTTTTTTTTTTGGGGGTTTTGTATGACACCCGGATCGTGTTTCATCACTGAGACAGAATTGAGACTTTTGGGGACAGGGTTCGGGTTTAATGGGGAAAAAAAAAAAAACTGAATCACTTCCAAAGGGTTTGGTCCACTCAGGGGGGGAACGATTCAGTTTGGAAAATTTATTTCTTGGGGGTTAAAGTAAAAGGGGTTTAAAAAGATTTGCTGATTGCTTTTTCCTTCCCTGGTAACTTGCAAGGGCAAATGCAAAAACCCATCGGGGGATAGGAGATGCGGGAAAGGGGTTTAACCCCTCTAAAATTTTGGGAAAACGAAACCCGTCCAAAAAACCCCGGCCCCATTCGCCCAAGGACGGGATAGTACGTCTACCCATTAGCTGCGCCCCCAGAGGGAGCGCAGCTAATCCCCGCCGGGGTCGTGTTTTATACAGCTGACCCCCCCGTGTTTGTGTTCAGGAGCGGTCCACCGCTCCCGGCACTTTTAAACCCCCTTGCACAACCGCGATAAAACATAAATTCGCGGTGTCCTGGGGGAAACAGGGGGGTTTCCCCGGGGGTGGGGGCTCCCGCGCGCCCCCCGGAGACCCTCAGAGCAGCGCGATGTGATCGCGTGCCTGAGGGTTTCCCTCCTCCCGGGCCCCGGATCCAAGATGGCCGGGGGGGCCCTGGAGGGAGGCGGTTCCTCAGTGCCTGCCGAGAGCAGATGAGGAACTTTCCTGCACCCCTGTCAAATTTCGTGGGGTGACAATTTGCTGTCCCAAACTGTCCCACCCCCGATCTGATAAAATTTCCCGTGATGTCCCACCCGGGACAAAGTAAAAAAGTAAAAAAGAAAAAAAAAAACATGTGAAAAAAAAAAAACCCAAAAATTAAAAAAAAAAAAAAAAAAAAATTTTCCCCCCAATAAATTCATTATTTAAAATTGAAAATTAAAAAAATTTAAAACAATAAAAGTAACATTAGGGGTTATCGCCGCACCCGGAACGCCCCCCCCTATAAAACTGCCCCACTTTTTAAACCCCCTTTTTGGGTGCCCCAAAAAAAAATAAAAAAAAAAAACAAAGAAAAAATCATTGTTTAAATCTTAAAACCCGGGGGGGAACAAAAAGGGGGAATAAAAACGCGATAAAAAAAGACGGATAAAAATAAAAATTTTTAACCGCAAAAATGTCATCTTTTTCCCCAAAAAAAAAACAAAAACCATCACACAGCTTCACCCGCAAAAAAAAAAAAAAAGTTATGGGGGCCTCCCCAAAATTTAAAGGTTTCAAAAAAAAATTTAAATTTTTATAAAAATTTTTTTTAAAATTTAAAAAGCCCCCAAAAACATAAAAAAATTATATAAATGGGGTTATCGCCATAACGTACGACCCAAAGAATAAAACTGCTTTATCGTTTTCCCACACGCGGAAAAAATAAAAACGCCTAAACCCAAAAGGGAAATTAAAAGAATTGCTGATTTTTGTTTTTCAAAACCCCCCAAAAATGAAAAAAAAAAGGGATAAAAAAGTCACGTGCCAAAAAAAGGGTTTCCTTTAAAAGCGCACCTCGCCCCCAAAAAATTAAAGCCTCACTTTACATTGTGGGCCCCAAATAAAAAAAAATTTTATAGCTTTAAAAATGGGGCGTTTGCAAAAAACAACTTTTTTCCAATAAAAAGCGTCTTTTAGCGTGCCAGCTAAAAATCAAAAAAAAAACCGTTAAAAGAAAATAAAACCCCCCCTTTTATCCCCCCCCTTTTTTTGGGGGAAAAATAATAACAAAAAAAAAATGTTTTTAATTTCCATTTTCCTTTAAGGGTTAGGGTTAGGGTTTCGGCTAAAGTTAGGGTTGGGGTTTGGGCCCTAATTTTTAGGATTAGGGTTAGAGTTAGGATTAGGGTTGGGGTTTGGGGATCGGGGGGATTTGGGGGGGGGTTTGTGTTGGGGTTAGGGTTGGAGTTAAAATTTGGGGGGGTTTCCCGTGTTTGGCTTTTTCGGGGGGACTCCAAATGGACATGGCGTTTTATCTCCATTCCAGCCAAATTTTGGGGTTTAAAAAGTCAAACGGTTTTTCCTTCACTTCTGAGCTTGCCATGCGTCCAAAAAAGTATTTAAACCCCACATATGGGGTAACAGGGGAAATCTGGGCCCCAATGTTATTTTGGAAAAAATTTTTCCTTTTCTTTTGTTACCCCGGGGGGGGGAAAAAAAAAAAACTGGGGGGGAAAAATTTTTTTTTTTGTTAAAAAAAAAAAGGGTTTTTTTTTTTTTTACGGCTGTAATTATAAAAATTTTTGGGAAACCTTGGGGCTTTATAGGCTCCACCACAATCTAATAAGTTCCCTTTGGGGTTTTTTTTCCCAAAATGGGGGCACTTGTTGGGGAAATTTTATGTTTTGGGGCCCCAGGGGCTCTCCAAATGCAACTTTTTCCCCCCCGGGCCAAATTCCCCTCAAAGTTGCAATCCAAAAAGTCACTACCTTTTCCCTTTCCCAAACCCTGACATGCCCATTTCAGTAGTTTTTTCCCCCCAAAATTGGGTATCAGGGGGTACTCAGGAAAAATTTGGGAAAAAACTTTTTGGGCCCCCAAATTTTTCCTGGTTACCCTGTGAAAAAAAAAAAATTGGGGGGGGAAAAAATCATTTTTGTAAAAAAAAAAGGGTTTTTTTTTTTACGGCTGTGCGTTTTTAAACCCTTTAAGCACTTTTGGGTTAAAAATGCTCACACACATTAGATAAGTTTTGTGGGTCTATTATCTTTCCAAATGGGGTCACTTTTTGGGGGGTTTTCCCCTGTTTTTGGGGTATCAGGGGGTCTCCCTATGCGACATGAAAGCCCCCAACCATTTCCCCCCCCTTTTAACAAAAATCTGCCAAACCAAAACGTCACTACTTCCCTTTCCCAGCCCTTTACGTGCACCCATACAGGTAATTTTTTCCTACATATTTTGGGGATCACGTGCTTAGGACAAAATTTGGGCAAAAACTTTTTTGGGTTTTCCCAATTTTTTCTGTTAACCCCTTTTGAAAAAAAAAATAAATTTGGGGGGAAAAAATCCCTTTTTTTTAAAAAAAAAAAAGGATTTTTTAATTTTTAAAGGGTGTACGTTATAAAATTTATGAAACCCTGGGGGTTTAAAGTTCCACCCCCATTAAAATAAGGGTTTCCCTTTTTTGGGGGCTAAATTTCCCAAAAAGGTGCATTTGGGGGGGTTTTTTAAAGGGTTTAGGGAGATCGGGGGCCCCTCCCCAAACACACAGGCGTCCACCCCAAATTTTGCGTTGAAAAAATGAGAAAGGGGCCCCCCCCCTTCCAAAAAATTGCCATGCAAACCCCCCAGTGGGATACCCCCACATATGGGGTATCGTGTTTCTCAGGACAAATTGCACAATAACCTTTTTGGGTTTTTTACCCCTTTGGGAAAAAAAAAAATTTGGGTGAAAAAATCAATTTTTTTGGGAAAAATTTGATTTTTTAAAATTTTTTTGGGTCTACCTTTTTTAAAATTTTGGAAGCACTTGAGGGGTTAAATTTCCACCAAAAAACAAAAATTTAAATTCCTTAGGGGGGCTATTTTTCCCCAAATTTTGGGGCATTTGGGGGGGGTTTCCACTGTTTAGGCACATCAGGGGCTCTCCAATGCAACATGGATCCCAAACCCAAAATTTCCCGCCAATTTTGGTTGGGAAAAAATCAAATGGGGCTCCCTTTCCCTTTCCCAGCTCTTCCGTGCGCCCCCAAAAGTGGGTCCCCCCCCCAAAAGGGGCATCAGCGTACCAGGACAAATTGGAAAAACAACTTTGGGTCCTTTTTTCCCGATACCCTTGGGAAAAAAAAAATTAGTGACTAAAAGATAATTTTTGTGGGGAAAAAAAAAAAGGATTTTTTATTTTTTATGCCCGGGGAATTTTAAACTTTTGGGTGAAAATTGGGGGTTCAAAGTTTCTCACCAAAGAAACTAGATAAGTTTTTTTAGGGGGTTTTAGTTTCCAAAATGGGGTCACTTGGGGGGAATTTTCCCCTGTTTTGGCCCCAAACTTGGGGGGACTGAAAAGGAACATGACCCCCTCAACCTGTTCCAAACGTTATCTTCCCTTTCCCAAACCCCGCCGTGCGCCCAAAATTTTCCACCCCCACATATGGGGTATCAGCGTACTCAGGACAAAATTGGGGCAACAAACCCTTTTTGGGGGCCTTTTCCTTGGGGAAAAATTTAAAAATTTAGACTAAAAAAACATTTTTGTGGAATTTTTTTTTTTTTTTCCCCAACCCCGGGATTATAAAATTTTTGAAAAATTGGGGGGGCAAAGTGCTCAAACAGATCTAGATAAGTACCTTTTTGGGGTTTTAGTTTCCAAAAAAGGTGTCACCCCCTTGGGGGGGTTTTCCCCTGGGTTTGGCGCAACAGATTTTTTCCCAAACGCGACATGGCGTCCCAAACTCAACTCCAGCCAATTTTAGTTTAAAAATCAAACCCCCGCTCCTTCCCCTTTCAGCTCTGCCGTGGCCCCAAAAGTGGTTTTCCCCCCCACAAAAAGGGTTCTCCCGGGGAAATTGCTAACACCCTTTTCTGGTCCATTTTTTTCCTTTTTCCCCTTTTGAAAATAAAAAAAAAGTTTTAAAAAATCATTTTTTTGGCTTTAAAAATTAAAAAATTCATTTTTTCCTTCCACGTTCTTTAGTTTTCCCGGGGAAGCACCTGAAGGGTTAATTTAAAATTTTTGAATGTGGTTTTTAGTACCTTTTTTAGGGGTGCAAAATTTTTTGAATGGTGTCACTTTTTGGGGGGTTTTTTGTCATGTAGACCCCCCAAAGTGGGCTTCAAATGGAGGTGGGCCCTAAAAAAAAAAGGCCTTTTTAAATTTGTTGTAAAATGAGAAAAACGCTGGTCAACTTTTAAAACCCTTTTAACTTCCTAACAAAAAAAAATTTTTTATTCCAAATTGGCTGATGAAAGTAGGGCAAGTGGGAAAGTTTTTTCTTAAAAATTTTGTGTTACATTTTTTCTTGTTTTAAGGGAATAAAAATTTAAAGTTTGAAAATTGGCTAAATTTTCAAAATTTTCCCCCATATTTGCGTTTTTTTTTTAAAAATAAAGCAAGTTATATGGGGGAAGAAATTTTACCACTAACATGAAGAAAAAATTTTACGAGAAAACCCAAACTCAAAAACGCGAAAATCCCTGAAAACGGGTTTCCCGGGGTTATAACCCCATAAAGAGACAGTGGTCAGAATTTTAAAAAAAGTCCCCGGGCTTTAACCTGCAAACCCCCCTTTGGGGGTTTTGAAGGGGGTTTAAAGAGAGTAAATCTGGGCCTTTTCATTCCCAAATTTGGGAAAGGGGGCTGTACTGACATTGGGAGAGCCAAAGGAAAATTTTGGGGAAAGCCCTCCACTCTCGGGAAAAAAACCCTAGAAATTTTCGGAGGGGTTGTGTTTTTATTGTGGCAAATCTTTAGCATTTTATTAAAAACGTGCGCTTCGAATGAATAAAGAGGAAAAAAAAATAGGGCAGTTTCGCCCGCAAAGTTGGTTTTTAAAAAATAAAGGTGTCTTTCTTTCTGCACCACTGCTGGTGAGGAGAAATTAAAAGGAGTTTCGGGTATTTGGGATTGTGGGTTTTAAATCTCAAGGGGATTGATGGGGAAATTTTTTGGGAAAAAATAAAATTAAAACCCCAAAATTTCTATCTTCCCCTATTTTAAAAAGGTGTTTTGGGGGTTCTCACTTGAAAAATGTTTTCTCAATACTGTGAAATTTCCTTTTTAAATTAAAAGGTGTTCATCAAAAAGGGAATTTTGGGTTTGGGAGTTTTGAAAAATTTTCCCTCCCCCGGGATTTTTGGGGGGACCCTGGTTAAAATTTCACAAAAACCGGAAATGGATTGGTCAACCAAAAAAAAATTTAAATCCTGGAGTCCAATTGTTTTGACAAAATGTTGTAAAGGGGCGTATTGCGGTTTTGTTAAGGGGGTTTCCTGTTTCCTATTCAGGATTTTGGAAAATTTTTTCTGATAAAGGGAAACGCAGGTAATTTCCCCTCATAGAGATTTTGATTGTTTCAATTGAATTTGTCCCTGGAGCGACTCTTTCCCAAAAGTTATTTATTTAATTTGACTATTCCTGAGAGGGAAAATTCAACTTTCCCAAAGTGAAAGGTTTGGGAAAATTTTGGAAAAAAAAAATTAAAAACCCCAAAATTCTTTCTTCCCCCATTAATGGGTTCTGTGGAAAGGTTCTCATTGAAAAAAGTTTTCTCACAAATCTGTGAAATTTCCCCTTATATTAATGGTGTTCAACAAGAGGAAAATTTGGGGTTTGGTTTGTTTTGAATAAATTTTCCCCCCACCTGTGATTTTGGGGTTACCCTGGTTAAAATTGACAATCCCGGGGAAGGATTGGTCCAAACCCTTTAAAATTTTTTACCCGGAGCCTAATTTTTATGACAAAATTTTGTTAAAAGGGGGTATTGCTGTTTTATTTTAAAGGGGGGTTAACCCTTTTCCTTTTAGGATTTTTTGGGGAAATTTTTTTTGAAAAGGAAACGAGGGAATTCCCCCTCATAAAAGATTATGATTGTGCAATTGGGAAATTTTTCCCCGGGCGTCTTCTAAAAGTCATTTTTTTAATTTTACTAATTTCCCGAGGGGAAAGGCTTTGGGACCGGGGTGCCCCTTTGGGAATTTTTTTGGGGCCCCATACTTTGGGAAAATGTTGGGCCCCCCCCGAGACTCCACCCAGGGTCCCACCCCCCGTTCCCCCCTCCACCCTAGCTCCTCCTCCACCACGCGAACATCAAAATCCCCCGCCTTTTTTGGGAAAAAAACTCCAGTGCACCACCCCCTCCCAGTGACACTTTAACATAAAATCACTGTTTAACACCCTTTTTGTTTTTGACCAAAAGATTTTTTTAACCCCTGCCACCATGAAAAGGAAATTGGGTAAATGGTGTGCACTCAATCTAGTGAAAGGGAATGTGGTAAATTTGGTTCAAGGCACCAACAATATGGAAGAGAAAAATTTCACCGCACACACAATTGTTACTATGCAAAAAAATTTTTTTTTATTGAAAAATTACCCAAACCCAAAAAGAAGAAAGGCCAGTGCCGTAATAAAAATTGTAAAAAAAATACAGAACCCAACGTTTCGACCCCCCGTCTTAATCAGGGGACAGAAAAAATGAAGAAAAAAAGTGTAGGAAATTATTCCCGTGATTACTATACATAATAACATATATACAGATATGGGGTGGCATATATATTATTGCGAAAAAAAGTCATGTAATAATAATCCAGAAAGTAAATTTATCGTTAAAGTACATATGGAGCCTCATTATACAATCTCAACATGGGGATAATAGAGTAACGATTTATTAAAATCATAGTAGAAAAAAAAGACAATGTAAAAGAAACAAAGAAGTAGCGCATTTCTCCCTTTGAAAAATTAGTCAACAGAGTTTGGGACATAGTAGGGGCAAAAATCTTGAAAATTCCCCTTATAGCAGAGCCAGATGCTGCAGTAATACAAAATGATTAATTAAATAAAAAAGGGGAAATAGCGTCACCCATTGAAATGCAAGATCCCTCGTGTAAAAAGGGCAGGGTTTAAATTATCCAAAAATAGGGAAAAGTCTGTCCGAGGGCGCCCCTGATGGGCCGTACAGGGCAAATGGAACCAATTATACCCCTTTAAAATTGGCAGATGGTGGACTTTTTACATGAAAAAAACCTTTGGGGGGTGGAAAAATGAATATAGGCGGCGCACCGCTCCCCCTTTAAAACAAAAAGGGGGGGTTAAATGTCCCTGGACGGGGAAAAAACAGTCCTGGATGCGTCCACAGAGCCTCATGGGGAAAATTGCAAAAGTTGCAGCCCAGAGTGATGTCAGAGGGGGTGAACCGCTTTGAATAAAAACATCCCTTAAAAGGAATGTACAGGTTTCAGGCGGCGCTCCTGCGCCCCCCTTGTCTGCGGGGTGCCAGGTGTAGGGGAAGGAGAAAATGGGGGTTTAAATCAGCCCCGTGTCCCGTGGGAGGGGAAGTTCACCCGGGCCCAAGTGACACGGCGCCACATGGGGCCTCTAGTCCCTCCCCCTAGATTTTGTCCCCTATACAGATTAGTGTCCTCATAGTCCTGTTATTTTTGCCTTTTCCCACCGAAAAAGGGCGGCCGCTACCGCGCATGCGCGATTCATCAATCGTTGCGGTGCACTTCCAGTCCCGGGTGACGCACTTTCCCGGGCCGGGTTACACGGCGGCCCCCAATTTAAACCCCCATTTTCTCCTTCCCAAAAATGGCACCCAGCAACTAACAGGGGGGCGGGCGCCGCCCGTAAAAACCCCTTTCATTCGCTTCTTTAAGGTATTCTTTGATTCAAAGCGGTTCCCCCCTCGACTCACTCGGGGGTGCAACTTTATGCCACATTACCCCTGAGCCGTGGACGCCATCCAGGACTTTTTTAACCCCTCCCGGGGACATTTAACCCCACTTTCGTACACGGCAGGACAGGGGCCGCCTAATTTCCATTTTATCACCCCAAGGTATGTTTTTTATGTAAAAAGTCCACTCCACGCCACTGTAAAGGGGTTAAATTTTTGTTCCTTTGCCCCGTACAGGGTACAGGACGCCGCTCAGGACGACTTTACCCTATTCTGGATACATTTAACTCCTCTCTTTTTTACACAGCAGGGAACTTGAATTTCAAAGAGGGACACCATTTCCCCATATTTTTGTAAATTTTCATTTTGATATTTTCTGCAGCATTGGGTTGCTATAAGGAAAATTTTCAAGGAATTTATTGCCTTACTATGTGCCTATCTCGTTGTACTAAATTTTTAAAGGAGAAAAGCGTATTCTTTGTTTCTTATATATTGTGTTTTTTTCTACAGATTATATAAAAAGTTACTCTAATAGCCCATTTGAGATTGTATAATGGGCCCTATGTACTTTACATTTTCTACTTTCGGGATTATTATCTACAGATTTTTTTCGCAATCAATTTATATGATCCAGCCTATCTGAATATTTTATATGTAATCCCTGTATTAATTGCCTCACACTTGTTTCTTCTTTTTTTCTTATACCCCAGATTAAGATCCGGGGGGTCAAACGTTGGGTTCTGTATATTGTACATATTATTATTACGGCACTGCCTTTCTTCTTTTGGTTGGATAAATTTTTTTTAAATAAAAAAAATTTTTTTGCATAGAATCAATTGTAGTGTGGGTGAATTTGCTTTCCTACCACACAAAGGAGACTCTATTTGGGAGGGCCCTCTCCCTTTAACCCAAACTTTTTTTTGGGAACTTTTTTTTTTGTATATTTTAATTTTCTTTCTTTAAGGGAATGTGTCAAAACATTTTTTAAAAATAATTGAAATCAATATATACATAACATTGTTTTCTGTTGCGATTTTGTATTCAGTTTAAAGTGGCCCCATAAAGCTCCAAAAATTATCCCCCCTAAATGCCCCTATATTTTTATGGCCCTAAAAGAGCCCCTAGTTTTATGCCCCCAAAAGAGCTCCATAAATTTATGCCCCCAAAGACTCCAAAGATTATGCCGCCCCTTTATGCTCCAAAGATTTTGCCGCCCTATGAGCTCCAAAATTATCCGCCTATGATGCCCATAGATTAAAAGCCGCCATATGATCTCCAAAGATTATGCCGCCCAAAATCTCCCTAAATGGCCCCAAATGCTCCATAGATTTGCCCCCCCATGATGTCCAAAGATTATGCCGTATAGCTCCAAAAAATATGCCGCCCTATAAACCCAAATTTTTGCCGCCCTAGATGCCCAAAGATTATCCGCCCTATATGCCCATAATTTTATGCCCCATTGATGCTCCTAGATTTTTGGCCCCCCCCCTGATGTCCAAATTATGCCGCCATATGAGCTCCAAAATTAGCGCCCCAAAGATGCTCCATAATTTATGCCCCATAATGCTCCTAGATTTTATGCCCCCTATGAAAAAGCTCCATAGATTATGTGCCCTAAATGCCCAAAGATTATGCCCCCATATGAGCCCAAGATTTGCGCAATGAGAC
>JARQOD010008657.1:0-34755 GCA_033576555.1 Oophaga sylvatica
GCAATCCCTCACCTCTCTGCTGCGGGAAATACGCTTTTTTTTTTGGTATGCGTATTCCCTCTAAAAACTAGCGTTTTGCAAGCGTAATTAGCTTGCAGAATGCTAGCGTTTTCCTAGCGATCTTAAGCATCGCTTGGAAAACTGATTGACAGGTTGGTCACACGAGTCACACATAGTGTTTGACAAGTGTGACCAACTTTTTACTATTGATGCCGCGTATGTCGCATCAATAGTAAGAAGATCTAATGTAAAAATAATAAAAAAAATAAAAAATCGTGATATTCTCACCTTCCGGCGGCCCCCGCAGCCTTCCTGCCTCTCAGCGACGCTCCCAGCCAATCCCGTTCCCAGGGATGCATTGCGACAATGACCCCAGATGATGTAGCATCACGCGAGGCCGCTACATCATCTGGGGTGATTCTCGCAATGCATTCCTGGGAACGGGATTGGCCGGGAGCGTCGCTGAGAGGTGGGAAGGCTGCGGGGGCCGCCGGAAGGTGAGAATATCATTATTTTTTATTTTAATTATTGTTTTCACAGGGATATGGTACCCAGGGCCTGGAGGAGAGTCTTCTCTCCTCCAGACCCTGGGGACCATCTGCACATGAACCGCTTACTTTGCGCATGGTGGGGAACAGCCACATGTGGAAAGTAATCGGTTCAATGCATCCCTATGGCGGCGGAACCGCCGCGATTCGGCAAAAAGAATGAACATGCTGCTTTTTTTCCGCGATGCGATTGCACCGCGGAAAAAAGCGCAGCATGTGCACAGCATTGCGGAATCCCATAGGATATAATGAGCTGCGTTGGGTAAGCGTTTTTGCCGCGTTTTCGCTGCGAAAAAACCGCGGCAAAAACGCTAAGAATCCTCAGCGTGTGCACTTAGCCTAAAAGTTCAAATGACCCTCCCTTTTGCCCCATTGAAAATTAAGGGGTTAAAAAAAATATACACACATTTGGTATTGCTGCGTTCAGAAATGCCCAATCTATCAAAATATAAAATCAATTAATCTGATCGGTAAACAGCATAACATACCATACATAACGCGGGATATGCATGACGATAAATGCTAAACAAACATGTAAAACTGCAATATGATGTTGCATTTAGCAACCAGTAAATGATAACTAATCTTAAAAAAATCTAAAGAGGGGTGTAGCGGCGCTAGTGCACATATGCTCAATCAGCTGCAAGAATAAAATTACCTCCTACCACAAGGAAGGTGTATAGAGGAGAAGTACGTGGTATTAGCCTATACTTGCGCTATGATATAGTGCATATCAACATTACTGATACAACCCCTTACCTGTAATACGTAGAAGTCAGGGAGATAGGATATGGATGTAGATTAAAAGTAGAAGTGCAGAATGAGTTCCAGGTAAGAATGCGCCTTTTTCAAAAAAAGTGTGTCAGGAAACTGGAAAAAGGATAAATATTTAAAAGAATTGTATCCTAAGGATGAAGATACATAAAAAAAAGTGCATAAAAAACATAAAATGACTATAAAAAATGATTCCTGGGTTAAAAACCAATGGCCCCTGCTGGAGGAAATGTGGCTAAAAAATCGAATACAGTCAGAGGCTGCAATATTTCCCTTAATAGTAAATAAGGTTTTCACAGAACACCAATAACAATCAGTTGCTATAGGAAACGAATAAAAAGTGCTAATGTGCATAAAGAGATATAGATAGTTATCTATTGGCAAAAAAGTGCATTGGTGCTATTAATGAATCCAGTAACTAATATCTGCAGGCTATATGAGCAAATAAATAAACATATATCAATGGACGGGAGAAGGTGAATCCAAACTGCTGGCGTACAAGCAACAACAACAACAAAACTAAATACACAGTATGAACAAGTGACAATATGATGCCGCAATGCCAGCTTCTGGGGGCGGTAATGTGGCTAGAACTGGCGTTAGCTCGGTGAGAAGACGTGGTGATGCAGTATTTAGAGTGCAATGTCCGCTGCTGGGGGCGGCAATGTGGCTAATTCTGGCGTTTGCCCAGTAAAAACGTGATGATACAGTGCTCGGAGGCACACAGTGAGGATAGTAGTCAAACGTTACTTATCTGAAAAAAGGGGGGAAAAGGAATAGTGATGAGACGAATCCTGGAGGTCTTCGCAGCGTGGTGTGGATTCCAAGGAGCTGCCCCGGCCGGTGGTGCGCTCCTAGTGTACCCCGATGTGGATCGCTGGATGCTGCAGTAAGAAGTGCGGTGGAGCTCGTGCGTTCGGGTCACGTGATGCAGCCCGATCACGTGGTGCCCAGAGAGCTTCAGGAGTGAAGTACCGTGTGCAGGGAGAGCCAAAAAACCTACGCGTTTCGGAATCGGACGGATTCCTTCCTCAGGGATGGCTCCTCCTGCATCAATCTTCTATTTATATCCTCAATCAATCAGATCGTTTAATCGAAGGCAAACAGTTCAATGTCATTATTAAGACCTTTGGGCTTTAGAGTGTCCAGTTGAAAAATACAACGGGAATCTTCTCTGGACATTTGTTTAATAAAATCACCTTTTCGCCAGTCTCTTTTTACTATTTTAATGCCTGCAACCCTGACGCCGTTCAAAGATCCCTTATGTGCCATTTTAAAATGCCTGGATAGGGGATGATTATCACCGCTGTTTCTGATGTTGCGGAGGTGTTCCCCTATTCGCTTACAAAGGGGACGTATTGTACGGCCCACATACATCTTTTGGCATGGGCATTCTATGGTATATATTACCCCAGTAGAAGTGCAGCTAATAAAGTCCATAATAGGGAACTCCGTTCCATTTTGGGTTTTAATCATTTTCTGTTTTTTCAGTTGCAGTGTTTTGCACATTTTGCAATTCTTGCAGGGATGAAAGCCATTTATTGTTGTTTTGAAAGGGTCAGTTGGTTGATACTGGGTAGCAAATTGGCCCAAATTACGAACAGTAGGTGCAATAATATGGCCTAGATTCCTGGCCTTTCTGAAAATAAATTTTGGGTGTTCAATAATTTTATCCCCAATAATTTTATCCTCTTTCAATAATTCCCAATGTTTCTTCACTATACGTTTGAAGATGTGCGCATTCGAATTGTATTGGGTAATGAAGGGGACAGAGATGGTATTGAGGGTTCCTGGATCCTGTATTAATTTGTGATTGTTCTCCTGGAGCAATTCTTCTCTGGGGATATTTTTAACATTATCTCTAATGCTCAATAGATGGTCATGATCATAGCCTTTATTCAGAAATTTGGTGATAAGTGTATCTGCTTCTTTACTATAGTCCACTAGGCTTGAGCAATTTCAATGCAGTCTTAAAAATTGGCTGCGTGGAATATTAAGAAGCCATCTAGGTAAGTGGCAGCTATTCATAGCAATATAGCTGTTTGAGTCCGTGGGTTTCATATATGTTCGCGTCTGAATGGTCCCCTGATTGATATCAAGATCTAAAAAATGTATATTCTCCTTACTAGTGGTGGCATTAAAATTAAGATAAAAATCATTTTTATTAATATCATTTAACCCCTTACTGCCATCAGACGTACTATCCCGTCCATGGTACCTGGGCCCGTATGACCATGGACGGGATAGTACGTCCCAGCGATCGGACGCGCTCCCGGGGGGAGCGCAGCCGATCGCGGCCGGGTGTCAGCTGATTATCACAGCTGACACCGGCACTATGTGTCAGGAGCGGTCACGGACCGCTCCCGGCACATTAACCCCTAGCACACCGCGATCAAACATGATCGTGGTGTACTGGGGGCACAGGGGAGGATCGCGCAGGGTGGGGGCTCCCTGCGCGCCCCCCTGAGACCCTCAGAGCAGCGCGATGTGTCGCGCTGTTCCGAGGGTCCGTCCTCCCTCCAGGTCCCCGGATCCAAGATGGCGCCGGGGTCCTGCAGGGAGGCGGCTTCCTCAGTGCCTGCTGAGAGCAGGCACTGAGAAGCCTGCAGCGATGCCAGAGCGATCGCTGGTGTGACAGAGTGCTGTGCACACTGTCACACCAGCGATCTGATAAAATACAATGATGTCCCACCCTGGGACAAAGTAAAAAAGTTAAAAAAATAAAAATAAAAATTGTTTAAAAAAAATCATAAAAAAAAAAAAATATTCCCCAATAAATTCATTTTTTCCTGTAAATAAAAAAACAAAAACAATAAAAGTACACATATTTGGTATTGCCGCGTCCGTAACGACCCCCCTATAAAACTGTCCCACTAGTTAACCCCTTTAGTGAACCTCTTAAAAAAATAAAAAAAAAAACTAAGCAAAAAATCAATGCTTTATCATCATACCGCCGAACAAAAAGTGGAATAACACGCGATCAAAAAGACAGATATAAATAAACATGGTACCGCTGAAAACGTCATCTTGTCCCGCAAAAAACGAGCCACCATACAGCATTATCAACGAAAAAATAAAAAAGTTATAGCTCGCAGAATAAAGCGATGCAAAAATAATAATTTTTTATATAAAATTGGTTTTATTCTATAAAAGCGCCAAAACATAAAAAAATGATATAAATGAGGTATCGCCGTAATCGTACTGACCCGAAGAATAAAACTGCTTTATCAATTTTACCACACGCGGAACGGTATAAACGCTTCCTCCAAAAGAAATTCATGAATTGCTGATTTTTGTTCATTCTAACCTCCCAAAAATCGAAATAAAAAGCGATCAAAAAACGTCACGTGCTCAAAAATGGTACCAATAAAAACGTCACCTCGTCCGCAAAAAATAAGACCTCACATGACTCTGTGGGCCAAAATATGCAAAAATTATAGCTCTCAAAATGTGATGATGCAAAAACTATTTTTTGCAAATAAAAAGCGTCTTTTAGCGTGACAGCTGCCAATCATAAAAACCCGCTATAAATAGTAAATCAAACCCCCCATTATCACCCCCTTAGTTGGGGAAAAATAATAAAATTAAAAAAAAAGTATTTATTTCCATTTTCCCATTAGGGTTAGGGTTGCGGCTAAAGTTAGGGTTAGGGTTGGCGCTAAAGTTAGGATTAGGGTTAGGGTTGGGATTAGGGTTATGGGTGTATTAGGGTTAGGTTTGTGGTTAGGGTTGGGACTAGGGTTAGGGGTGTGTTGGGGTTAGGGTTGGAGTTAGAATTGGGGGGTTTCCGCTGTTTAGGCACATCAGGAGCTCTCCAAATGTGACATGGCGTCTGATCTCAATTCCAGCCAATTCTGCATTGAAAAAGTCAAACGGAGGCGAGTATCAGATCCATTTGTGACCCTACATTCTTATTGACGGCCCCACTAATATTGTTGTGGTTATCGACCCCCACATATGTGCCCAAGAAATCTAAACTTAGTACGCAACTGCTGATGGCAGCTAAATTGGTAATCCCCACGTTGTGGATGGACAAGACTCCACCTAGTAAATCTTTGTGGCTAGCTAAAGTAGAAGACATTTTTAGGCTTGAGGAGCTGACGGCGAGAGTGGAGAACCGCTTTGACGGTTTTTCTAAGCTTTGGGCGCCATGGGTTCATTATAAGCAGACGGTTGCTTAGTTTACTGATAACTTGGTCCACGAGACATAGCTGGTTGGCTCTCTTTCCTCCCCCCCCTTCACCTCCCCCCTTTTCTTCTATTCTAATGTCGAGCTGTTCCCCTTCTTCTCTAGTCCGTGTACCCTAACCTCGTTCCTTCTCCTCCCCTTTTCCGTCCCCCCCCCTCCATCCTACCGGTGACCAGGTTCGCCTTACTTGCTTGCTACCTCATGATGCAGTGCGCGAGATATCTACTGAGAACTCCGTACAGTTTGCCGACCGATATTCATATCCCTCCCGTACAAGCGGAGTGGTTCTAAGATATATGTAGGTATTCCACTGTAATCTTGTACTGCTTCTCTTTGCATATACATTTGTTCCCGGTTTATGTAATGTAATGGGATGGATCATGGACTTTGAGATATTTTTGGTTATTCAGTTATTGTTGTTACATTTCTGTCCAATGGACATTCTCTCAATGTTATCTGTACTCTTGTTCATATCCATATAAATAAAGAATAAACAAAAAAAAAAAAAAAGAAAAAGTCAAACGGTGCTCCTTCACTTCTGAGCTCTGCCATGCGCCCAAACAGTAGTTTACCCCCACATATGGGGTATCAGTGTACTCTGGACCCCAAGAGTTATTGTGTAATTTGTCCTATTTCTTCTGTTACCCTTGGGAAAATAAAAACTGGGGGTAAAAATATCATTTTTTAAAAAAAAAATGATTTTTTGTTTTTACGACTGTACGTTATAAACTTCTGTGAAGCACTTGGGGCTTCATAGCGCTCACCACACATCTAGATAAGTTCCTTGTGGGGTCTATTTTCCAAAATGGGGTCACTTGTGGGGGGTTTCCACTGTTTAGGCGCATCAGGGGCTCTCCAAATGCGACATGACGCCCCCAGACCATTCCATCTAAGTCTGCAATCCAAAACGTCACTACTTCCCTTCCGAGCCCCAACGTGTACCCATACAGTAGTTTTCTCCCACATATTGGGTATCAGCGTACTCATGACAAATTGGACAACAACTTTTGGGGTCCAATTTCTCCTGTTACCCTTGTGAAAATAAAATATTGGGGGCGAAAAAATCATTTTTGTAAAAAAAAAAAAGATTTTTTATTTTTACGGCTGTACGTTATAAACTTCTGTGAAGCACTTCGGGGTTCAAAGTGCTCACCACACATCTAGATAAGTTCCTTGTGGGGTCTATTTTCCAAAATGGGGTCACTTGTGGGGGTTTCCACTGTTTAGGTGCACCAGGGGCTCTCCAAATGCGACATGACACCCCCAGACCATTCCATCAAAGTCTGCAATCCAAAACGTCACTACTTCCCTTCCGAGCCCCGACGTGTTCCCATACAGTAGTTTTTTCCCACATATTGGGTATCAGCGTACTCAGGACAAATTGGACAACAACTTTTGGGGTCCAATTTCTCCTGTTACCCTTGTGTAAATAAAATATTGGGGGCGAAAAAATAATTTTTGTAAAAAAAAAAAGGATTTTTTATTTTTACGGCTGTACGTTATAAACTTCTGTGAAGCACTTCGGGGTTCAAAGTGCTCACCACACATCTAGATAAGTTCCTTGTGGGGTCTATTTTCCAAAATGGGATCACTTGTGGGGGGTTTCCACTGTTTAGGCGCATCAGGGGCTCTCCAAATGCGACATGACGCCCCCAGACCATTCCATCAAAGTCTGCAATCCAAAACGTCACTACTTCCCTTCCGATCCCCGACGTGCACCCATACAGTAGTTTACTCCCACATATTGGGTATCAGCGTACTCAGGACAAATTGGACAACAACTTTTGGGGTCCAATTTCTCCTGTTACCCTTGTGAAAATAAAATATTGGGGACGAAAAAATCATTTTTGTAAAAAAAAAAAAAAAAAGATTTTTATTTTACAGCTGTACGTTATAAACTTCTGTGAAGCACTTCGGGGTTCAAAGTGCTCACCACACATCTAGATAAGTTCCTTGAGGGGTCTAGTTTCCAAAATGGTGTCATTTGTTGGGGGTTTCCACTGTTTAGGCAGATCAGGAGCTCTCCAAACACGACATGGCATCCAGCCAATTCTGTGTTGAAAAAGTCGAACGGCGCTCCTTCCCTTCCAAACTCTGCCATGCACCTAAACAGTGGTTTACCCCCACATATGGGGTATCAGCGCACTCAGGACAAATTGCACAATAACTTTTGGAGTCTTGTTACCCTTGGGAAAATAAAAATTGGGGTGAAAAGATCATTTTTGTGGAAAAAATATGATTTTTTAATTTTACGGCTCTACGTTATAAACTTGTGTGAAGCACTTTGGGGTTCAAATTGCTCACCAAAGATCTAGATAAGTTCCTTAGGGGGTCTAGTTTCCCAAATGGGGTCACTTGTGGGGGGTTTCCACTGTTTAGGCACATCAGGGGCTCTCCAAATGCAACATGGCGTCCAATCTCAATTCCAGCCAATTTTGTTTGGAAAAAGTCAAATGATGCTCCTTCCATTCCGAGCTCTGCTGTGCGCCCAAACAGTGGTTCCCCCCCACATATGGGGTATCAGCGTACTCAGGACAAATTGGACATCAACTTTTGTGGTCCAATTTCTCCTGTTACCTATGGGAAAATAAAAAATTAGTGACTAAAAGATAATTTTTGTGGGAAAAAAATAGGATTTTTTATTTTCATGCTCGGGCATTATAAACTTGTGTGAAGCACTTGGGGGTTCAAAGTGCTCACCAAAGATCTAGATAAGCTCCTTAGGGGGTCTATTTTCCAAAATGGGGTCACTTGTGGGGGGTTTCCACTGTTTAGGCACATCTGGGGCACTGCAAACGGAACATGACCCCCATCAACGGCTGCATTCCAAAACGTTACTACTTCCTTTCCAAGCCCTGTCGTGCGCCCAAACAGTTTCCCCCCCCCACATATGGGGTATCAGCGTACTCAGGACAAATTGGACAACAACTTTTGGGGTCCAATTTCCTTGGGAAAAATCAAAAATTTGGGACTAAAAAATCATTTTTGTGGAAAATTGTTTTTTTTATTTTTCAGACCCAGGCATTATAAACTTTTGTGAAACACTTGGGGGTTCAATGTGCTCACAACAGATCTAGATAAGTTCCTTAGGGGGTCTAGTTTCCAAAATGGTGTCACTTGTGGGGGGTTTCCACTGTTTAGGCGTATCAGGGGCTCTCCAAACACGACATGGTGTCCAATCTCAATTCCAGCCAATTTTAGTTTGAAAAAGTCAAACGGCGCTCCTTCCCTTACGAGCTCTGCCGTGTGCCCAAACAGTGGTTTTCCCCCACATATGGGGTATTGGCGTACTCAGGAGAAATTGCACAACAACTTTATCTGTCCATTTGCTTCTTTTACCCTTGTGAAAATAAAAAAAAAGTTTGTAATAGATCATTTTTGTTGCTAAAAAGTTAAATATTAATTTTTTCCTTCCACGTTGCTTCAGCTCCTGTGAAGCACCTGAAGGGTTAATAAACTTCTTGAATGTGGTTTTGAGTACCTTGAGGGGTGCAGTTTTTAGAATGGTGTCACTTTTGGGTATTTTCTGCTATATAGACCCTCAAATTGACTTCAAATATGAGGTGGTCCCTAAAAAAAATGGCTTTGTAAATTTTGTTGTAAAAAGGAGAAATCGCTGGTCAACTTTTAACCCTTATAATTTCCTAAGAAAAAAAAAATTTGTTCCAAAATTGTGCTGATGTAAAGTAGACATGTGGAAAATGTTATTTCTTAACTATTTTGTGTGACATATTTCTCTGTTTTAAGGGAATAAAAATTCAAAGTTTGAAAATTGCTAAATTTTCAAAATTTTCGCCATATTTGCGTTTTTTTCAAAAATAAACGCAAGTTATATGGAAGAAATTTTACCACTAACATGAAGTACAATATGTCACGAGAAAACAATCTCAGAATCGCAAAGATCCGTTGAAGCGTTCCAGAGTTATAACCTCATAAAGAGACAGTGGTCAGAATTGTAAAAATTGGCCCGGTCATTAACGTGCAAACCACCCTTGGGGGTGAAGGGGTTAAAAACAAATTCAAGGATTCTTCTCCCCCTTTCCAAATAAAAAATATATCATCAATAAAACGAAGCCATGGGGCCAGGTCCGCGCGCAGCATGCCGCCCGATAAATGTGGAGGTCCTCCCACTTGCCCACGTACAGGTTAGCGTAGCTTGGAGCAAACCTGGTCCCCATGGCTGTACCCCATTGTAGTAGTACTTCCCGTGTTGGAAGGAATTATGTGTTAAAATGAATAAGGCGCATTCTTTTATAAAATCAATGGAATCAATTGGGGTGCTGTGGGGGCAGTGAGCACTGTGGGGGCAGTGAGCGCTGTGCTGTGGGGGCAGTGAGCGCTGGGGGGGCAGTGAGCGCTGTGCTGTGGGGGCAGTGAGCGCTGGGGGGGCAGTGAGCGCTGTGGGGAGTGAGCGCTGTGGGGGCAGTGAGTGCTGTGCTGTGGGGGCAGTGAGCGCTGTGGGGGCAGTGAGCGCTGTGCTGTGGGGGCAGTGAGCGCTGGGGGGCAGTGAGCGCTGTGCTGTGGGGGCAGTGAGCGCTGGGGGGGCAGTGAGCGCTGTGCTGTGGGGCAGTGAGCGCTGGGGGGGTAGTGAGCACTGTGGGGGCAGTGAGCGCTTGGCGGCAGTGAGTGCTGTGGGGGCAGTGAGCACGGGGGGGAGGAATGAGTGCTTTGGGAGGAATGAGCGACGGGGGAATGAGCACGGGGAGGAATGAGCGCTGGGGTGGGGAATGAGCGCTGGGGAGTAATGAGTGCTGGGGTGGGGAATGAGCGCTGGGGAGGAATGAGCGCTGGAGGGAGGAATGAGCGCTGGGGGAATGAGCGAAGGGTGTGAATGAGCACTGTTGAGGAATGAGCGCTGGGGGGAATGAGCGCTAAGGTGGGGAATGAGCGCTGAGGTGGGGAATGAGCGCTGAGATGGGGAATGAGCGCTGGGGAGTAATGAGCGCTAAGGTGGGGAATGAGCGCTGGGGGAATGAGCGCTGAGATGGGGAATGAGCGCTGGGGAGTAATGAGCGCTGAGGTGGGGAATGAGCGCTGGGGGGGAATGAATGCTGAGGTGGGGAATGAGCGCTAAAGTGGGGAATGAGCGCTGGGGAGTAATGAGCGCTGAGGTGGAGAATGAGCGCTGGGGGGAATGAGCGCTGGGGTGGGGAATGAGCACTGAGATGGGGAATGAGCGCTGGGGAGTAATGAGCGCTGAGGTGGGGAATGAGCGCTGGGGGGGAATGAATGCTGAGGTGAGGAATGAGCGTTGGGGAGAATGAGCGCTGGGGGGGAATGAGGGCTGAGGTGGGGAATGAGCACTGAGGTGGGGAATGAGCGCTGGGGTGGGGAATGAACGCTGGGGAGAATGAGCGCTGGACTAATGTAAAAGAGGAGGTTGGACAGAAATTACATCACAAATCTTTTTTTTTTGTTAAATAACATCTTTATTTAGCTTACAAAAAGGCATACAAATCCGCATGTAAAAAACGCATCAAATACGCACCTGCGTTTTCTGCCAAGAGATGCGGATTATGTACGGAAACTTCTGCAGACAAATCTGCAACGTGTGCACATACCCTAAGGCTATGTTTCCACGTTCAGGAAACACTGCAGAGAAGTCACAGCTCCGTCCTAAGCTTTGCCGGCTTTTGTACGCGCGGTGATTCCACATGTGTTCATTGAACCGTGTGGAATTACCGCATCCTATACATAGGACGGTGTTATTTATCTTGCGTAGACTAAGCGTCTCCGCGAGATAAATAGACATGCTGCGGTCTAGAAGGACGCTCCACATGTGCATATACGCAGGTCTGCCACCTGCATCTTTGTACTCATAGTGGAAAATCCCCTCCATTATGCTGTAACATTTGGACGCTGCGGATTGGACTCTGGGGCTGTTCTCAGCGCCCAACCCGCAGGGTTTCCTGAGCGTGGAAACGTACCCTAAATCTATCTCTGTCTCTGGACATTATATAGTATAGATTTGCCTGGACTGTACATTATTATAAATCTACTACCTGAGCATTATATATTATAGATCACCCTGGACATTCTATATAATAGATTGTACATCATATATTACAGGTAATTCTGGACATTTTATACTGTAGGTCTCCTTGTACATTATATATTATAGATCTATAATAAATAATATACAGGGAGATCTATAAGATAAATTGTCCAGATTTATATGTAAGTATCTGTTTACACCCAGACATATGAATAAGGCCTTAGTCAGAGACTGGGCAGTAATAGAATAATAAAATCCATCTAGTAATCCTCCAATGTCTGCTGGACATGGTGTGGGGAGAGTTTCTAGCTCAGTTAGTACACAGACACCAGACTTCTTGCTGTTAAACGGTTAATGTTTTCTTGTCCACCACACTGCAGTGTCAAAAGAGGAAGACAGCGAGACAGGCAGCAACATCACATCAGAGAGCGCTTGACCTCGAAACAGAAAATCCTCAGATCCTGGTATTGTAACCTAATATTAAGAATAATATTTATTCACTGATATTGCGCTATTAACTCCACAGCACTTTACATGCATCATCAACACTGTCTCCCTTGGGGATCACAATCTAAACATCCTATTTGTATGTCTTTTGAGTGTGATAGGAAACCACTGTCTTTGAAAGAGCTACATGGGCACACACATAGATTCGGCCTCATTCATTCCCTATGGGACTTGCAAACATGTGCGGCAATTGCAGCGAGACAAAAAAACACTGCTAGTAGCTTTTTTTTTCCGTTGCTGCAAGTATCGGATTTGCGGGATCGCGTCAAAACTGCAAGTGTCGCACATGTCTGCAAGTCGCATAGGGAATGAATGAGGCCGAATGCAGTGTTGCCATAAGTGATCCGTTACATGGCAGATGCGGAAAAACTGCCGGATCTGCCGCGAATGGCAAAAATCGCTGATGTGCAAGTAGCCCAAGTCACTGCCGACAGTGTCTACATTAGTCATACTCGCCAATAGGGGAGGCAGAACGAAAAGTGCCTAGGGCAACATGAACTCTAAATATGGCCCTGATAGCAGCTGGGATAAAGGTTACTAATTGTTACCACATGGCATTATTCATTGAGTCATCATAGCGGTTCTCTTCTGTCAATAACTCAGCATTATAATTTTAGCTCTTTATTGCATTGCCTGTTCATGGTTTCCACCAGTAAGGGGAACAGTATCGAGAAATTGGATCAGTCACAATAATTGTTTTGCACAGGGACCTCAGTTACACCTCTTGGCAACAGATAGGAAAAAGTAAGCATAATATTGCCCTTTTTTTTGGTTTTGCCTGTTTATAGTTTCCACCGGTAGGGGGAACAACATTGAGAGAGTTTCTCACTGCCATGCATTGTTTTGTATGGAGCCCTCAGTTACACCTCTTGCCAACAGATACGCAAATATTTTCTTGACTATAAAAGTACCTTATTTTTTTGGGCATATTGGCACACTGTTCTGTATATCACATGTATGTGGGACTATACTCATTATTTGTTCTGTACCCAACTGTAGTTAATAATTGATAGGCAACAGATTCTATAAATATTTGGAACTTGCTGAAGATAAATTTATAGACGGCGAATGTTATTCACTAAGCCACGGTCCTTATTCTAGGATCATGACATTGGAACATAATGGCAATAAATCAATTATATATTGAGGACTGCAGGTGTTTTATTACAACTTGCGATTGATGTGGTCACAAAACTGTAGTCTGACTCTTCCACATGCAGCAATGTGGTGAAAATGTAAGGGACAGTCCTACGTCCCTTTTTGTAAACGTGCATACTTTTCATATAAATTGATAGTTATTTTTTTCTTCATATGTCACTCGATTTTTTTGTTTTTTTGGAAAAAAACAGTATCTGAGGAAATTGATTGGGCTTAATGTAATCCGGATTTCACCTTTCACTTGGAGAGGAGGTGTTCATACATCTGCTGTTATGTTGTAATGTCGTCGCTGGTCATCCCGTGGCTGGAGGCAGAAGCAGTCAGGTGTGTCTGTGTCAAATCTTATGGAGCGCCTGCGGAGCTCGCGCGCTCCAGGAGAGGGGGATGGTTATAAGGCCAGCTGTCTTCCCTCATGGCCGCTTACGGATACCCTGGACGCTGAGAGAAAGGGCAGGAGGACCAGGCCCTCAGAAAGGCTGTCACCGGAGCTGTCATTGCGCGGCTGGCACATGTTCCGGAGCCCCTACACGGACCCTGCAGAAGCTGGAGGAAGCGGTGCGGCTTCCCCCCTTGGCATACCTCAGCCAGTAAACTGCCTAGCCTGGCGGCAGGCGCAGGTCTGCCGAGCGGACCTGGATCGAGTGCCGCAACGGAAATGCAGGCCACACAGGATGTACGGCCTCCTCGTAGAGCACAGTCGGTACCAGGGGCTAGCGGCGCTGTGGGGGGTGGCGTGGAACCCCATAGTGAGCCGGGAGAAGCATCGTAGCGGAGGCACGGGGTACAGGACAGATCAGGCAGAGAGCCAGACACGGGGGCTGTGCGTGCGGCAGGCGCCCTGGAGGAGGACGTCGGTAGCGGGCCTGCAATGGGGAGGAAGAAGAGGAGGTGTTCAGCGGGCAGGCTGCATCACCTGGACCCCCTGCTGCCTGGCCCTGACAGCATGCGAACCAGGAAGACAGTGTTGGGCAGCGTGGTCGCAATGGCGGACGGGGCACAAGGATGGCCATCGCTACAGTTCACGGGATCGCAGGGGCATTCCAGGGCCATACGGAGGTGGGCAGTTTGTCGCACTGCACGCGCTCCGGTCCCCACTGGTGATGAGGAGGCCAGGGGCGCTGTCCAGGGGCGCGTGCCTGGGGCAGTGAGGCGGCGCAAAATGTTATGATACAGACAGCGACACGGACGTGGCTGTACAGCTACAGGATGCGTGATGTTCGGTTGCCGGGGACACAGCACCTGTGCAGCTTGTTGAGTATGAGTCTTTGTCATGTTTGTTGCCCGCAGGGGCTGGTTGAGGTGTAATCAGTGGGGGTAGTGCGTTAGGGTTAGAGGAGCTGGGTCCGAGGGGTGGCGTCGGTATGGTAGGCCCAGATATTAGGGAGGTGCTGTTCACTATGTCTCCCATTTTAAAAAGAATGGAAGGGGGTAGAGCGACTGGGGCAGCGGTGTCACCCGTCGGGCTATGGGTCGCGGCATCGGGTTCGGAGAATCTGATTGTGTGTGACCCCTGTAAGGCCGTGGAGGGGGAACAGGTACCCAGCTCTGGTGTATCCGTGTCACTGCAAATGGAGAAGGATAAAGAGGATGTGGTAAAATTGGATGATAGGGCAGAGGGTCAAGTTAACGTTTGCATTGAGGGCCCCTTGGGGGCACATTTTTAAAAACAATTGAAGGAGAAAAAATGTGGTGCTGAATAAGTGGAACATTTTCCCTTTACCCCCTTGGAGAACTTTAATTTGGATAGGGCAAAGAGGGATGACAGGAAAAAGGAGGATAAGCGAAGCTGGCACTGACGCCTTATCCAGCAAACTTTCCCGAACTCGATGCAAGCACTCCCTATCTTACCGAATGTTATAGTTCAGAAGTCCACGGAAAATAATTCATGATTCTTTTGTTATGTGTACGCGATTGGGGAAGCTCATCGCACTTGTGGTGGGCTGACCTGGTTGCGCTATAATTAACAATTCAGGCAGCGAAAGGCGGTCAGGCCTCACATTAGGTGGTATCAAAAGGATATAGGCCTGTGGCTTAAAGTAATGGCGCCCGCAAGGTATGGGCAGTCCTTTCACGGGAGCGGAGGGAGCATTTCCCAGCAGGCGGGACAAGGAGGAGGTAGTCAGGGGGGCAAGGAGCAAATGAAAAATCTTGAACATGCTGGCAGTTTAATGAGGGACAGTGAAAATATGGCAATACATACAAATGTAAGCATGTGTGCAGTCGTGTACAGGTACAGTTTTATTTATTGGAATTTTAAATTACTTTTGATATTTATTGTTTTTATCCTGCTGTTGTTCATTTTTTGGGTTGTGAATCAATACCTAAGGTGTGGGGGTGGGACAGAAATTACATGAACAACTCAGGTAGCTAGCAACTTTTAGCTTGTATTTCTCTGCAGGATGTTTTTCTGATCTAACAATGGGCTCTACATCTCGCGGAAGACAGTGATGAAATGATCCATATATTTTTGGCTACACCTGTGTAAAATTTACTGTGAAGACTCAGAGGTGCAATATTACTGACTTTGTTAACAGGGTGTAGTTAAACTTGGAGAACAAGACAAGCATTGTTCTCCTCACAAAAGTGTGCAAAACCTGTAGTGAGAGCTTGACATCATGGTCTCAAGGAAAGAATGCTAAACTTCAGTTTGGAGTTCCTATGGTTTGAAGACAACCAAGCAATCATTTCCAAGACTGCAATTTCTGCCTTGTCGATGTAAAAGGTCAGAATAAGAAAAAAAAGCAATATTTGCAATACCCGAGTATCCCTTCAGCTATTCCACCAGTTGCCCATAGTGAAGACATAGACCTGTTCCAAAATGAACTGCGCTTCCAGAAAACGTTTACACAGATCTATCCTCCTCACATTGTTATACTAATGAAGAAGACAGTACAGATATTTTTCTGCCATGTCATGAAGATAGTGACAAAGCTATTATGTTTACTCAGTCTGCTTTGAATGATCTGGTTACAGAACTTTATGTACCAAAACAGTCTGCTGAACTATTGGCTTCAAGAAGACTACAAGACAATCGAATGTTCAAACCCAGTACAAGTGTCTCATTTTATCGGAACAGGGAAGCAGAACTGCGTAAGTACTTCCATTCAGATGGCCAGCTTGTCTATTGTACTGATGTTGAAGGGCTACTTCTCTTTATGGGACTTCTAGCATATGATTCAAGGGATTGGAGGCTTTTTATGGATAGTTCCAAAAGAAGTTTAAAATGTGTTCTGTTACATAATGGAAATAAGTATGGCTCTGTAACAATAGGTCATTCTGTACAACGTAAAGAAGAATATAAAAACATGCAGATTGTTCTACAGAGGTTGCAATATAATGTTCATGGGTGGTTAATTTGTGTGAATTTGACAATGGTTAACTTTCTTTAGGGTCTGCAAGGAGGGTACAAAAAACACCCTTGTTTTCTGTGCTACTTGGACAATTGAGCTACAGCAGAGCATTGCTTTAAAAATGAATGGCATGAGTGACAGAGTCTGAAATCTGGCAATAAGAATGTGATCCATGATCCTCTAGTGGATAGGAGTAACATTCTTTCCTCCCTTGCACATAAAACTTGGATTGATTAAGCAGTTCGTCAAACCTCTCAATCACTGTGGAGAATGCTTTAACTATATATGTTCAACTTTTCATGGTCTTACTGAAGAGAAGAAAAAGGCTGGATTTTTGGATGGACCTCAACTAAGAACTCTTCGGAGAGACCCACATTTTATCACATCAATGAATGAGACAGAATAAAGAGCTTGGAAAGCAGTTTGAAATGTGGTGCAGAATTTTCTAGGGAATAAGAAAGCAGACAACCATGAAGACATTGTGGAAGAGCTACAAATGAGTCTGCAAAATATTTGATGTAGAAGCAGTATCAACATTCACTATTTACACAGCCATTTTTACTTTTTTCAAGAGCACCTTGGGGATGTGAGTGAGGAGCAAGGGGAGCGTTTACATCACGACATTACAACAATGGAAGAATGGTATTGTGGAGCCCAGCTGCGCTCGGTTTCACATTTCCTGGAAGGGTGCATGAAGGATTCGTCCACTAGAGGTCTCACCACAAACACACACCTTCACCCTTCCTCAGTCCACCAGGGGGAGCCCTGATAGGGATATAAAAGAGGGTGAAGGCAGGAAGTCAGTCAGTTCTGCTCAGTGCAGCTCAGTGCAGAGCAGACAGGTGTGCAGTCAATCTAAGTCAGAAGTCTGCAGAGCAGTTCTGTTCAGTCTAGCTTAGGAGCCTAGCAAATCAGGCTATAAAGCTAGGAGCGTGCCGACGCTCTAGAGAGCGGCAGAAGAGGCAGCCCACCAACTGCCAGTGTGTATAGCCTAGTGAGGGCCTGAGTAGGCCAAAGGCAAGAGGAGAGAGTAGTAAAGGGGCAGAAGAGCCTTACCAACTCACCGCAGCAAGTATATACCGGACGCCGGGTCCGAGCCTACAGGGATCTCCACGACCCAGTAGGAGACAACCGGAATTCTGAGGACTACAGGTCTCAGGAGCACTACAGAGCTGATACGTAACAGAGCCAGGGGACACGGAGTTCCAGCAAGCAAGGAAAAGCAAGCAGGGAAAGTGTACTCCAAGAGAAGGCCCTACCACAAGGTCAGCCGGGTGCAGGATAGAGACAAACTCAGGCCTAGCTACAGGCAGGTCGGAAACTGATTACAGAGAGGCAAGAAACAGGAGGCCCTATATCTGCTCACTGGGGAGAATCTGGATGTGCACCCTTCACCCTACAGTGCCCCGGGATGTTCCTGCACTAACTCCAGTAAAGGTACTGAAGTGACTTGTGTGTGTTCCCCTTTATTGTTCCTATCCTGCCGGATCCCCTCCGTCCTGCATCCCTACCCATACGCTGCCCTGACAGCCCGCTCCACCTGTGGGGAGCGATTCCATCTAGCTGCCATAACATCGGCCCCAGTGGACTGCTGCAGCGCTGGTGAGCCTCACCAGACACCACAGGTGGCATCACGATTCAATTGACATTATTCCCTGTAAATACAACCCCCCTTTTTGGTGAGTCCCAGGGCCACGGACCGAGCTGCAGCTACCGTTACATCCCCCATAGCAAACGACGGGCTCGGTGCCGGGTACCCCACGGCCCTGGCGGGCGACTCAGTATGAAGGCCGCTGGGACTCACACATGATGGCTGACTATTGCAGGAGCTTGATGAGAGACAACACAGAAGCTGTACATTACAGATCAGCCAATAAAAGAAAATTCAAATAACTGACATTTGCCATTCATCTGTGTGCCATATATATATATATATATATATATATATATATATGTGTTTTTATATTTGGTATTTGAATTCTGAAAGTATATTTCTCTTGCTGTACATAGACTTTGGAATCTTTGTTATTCCTTAAATAAAAATATACAAAATGTAGTACCGAAAATCATGTGTTTTTATCATAAAACATTCCATAGTAGTAATTTTCAGCAAAAATGGAAAATATCTATAAATCCTGATGTGATAGCCAAACACAGAGTTCATATTCGTAATCGGCAGCCAAAATTGACTAAAAATATGGTTTAAAACCTGCCTGGATAATTGCGTTCAACAGTGATATATTTCAGGCTAGGCCTAGCTGTCATGGGTGTATCGCCACGAGGATCGTCGCGATTACACACTCTGACTTCTCACAGCTGAGTTGCTGTTACTTTGTGTTATGTAATGAGAGAGTTAATTTTACCTAGCTCTTTGCTAAGACTAGGTGCAGCCTCGCCCGGCTGCTTTTGATTATGTTCTAATTAGTTTCCTTTATATTCCTGCCAGTCTGGGTGTTAGACGCCGGTGAAAGCATTCATGTAGTCTAGCAGACTGGATCGGTTCTGAGAATATTTAAGCTAAGAGCTCCTTAGTTGTTTTTACTCTTATAGCTTATAGTTTATCTCTGAGACCTTAGGTGTTCCTACTGTGTGTGAGTGTTGTATGTAAGACTTTATTTACTTTATTTCTTGTCTTTCTTGTATGTCTTTCTGTTCATTAACCGTTACCTGTTCATTCCCTTTGGTGGTATTCAGGGTCCTTCTTAGGACTAGAATACAGTTGGCAGGGATTGATAGGAGACAGGGTTTACGCTGGTGGCCTGGACCTCTGTACCTTTAACAGTACCTCCAGGTAGAGGGATTAGTTAGGACCCCAGTTCAGGGTCAGCTTAGACCCCGGTCACCCTCTAGCCGGAGACAGCGTATAACGGATTCCGTTTTGACCCACTGGACATTCTGTCAGGTAAATCTATGTTATCATATATCTATGCGCATGTTATATAGTATGTTGCCCTTTTGATATAGATAACTGACATCACATATATATATCTGCTATACAGCGTGACATTTTCACCGGCCGTACTAAAGATTCTCCGCAGCTGTCATGGATCCAGTAGCCCAGCTGGCCCGGCAGTTGCAGGGGTTGTCCATGGAATTTGCAGACATTAAGTCCAAGGTTTTGTCCCCCCCGGAGCAAACCAGATCTGAACCTAAGGTTGCTCTCCCGGACAGGTTCACTGGTGGGCGGGACAAATTTTTTACTTTCCGGGAGGCATGTAAATTGTACTTTCGGCTGCGGCCTCGGTCATCTGGGAGTGAAGAGCAGAGGGTGGGAATTGTTATCTCGCTCTTACAAGGGGACCCTCAATCTTGGGCGTTCTCTATTCCTCCAGGCTCCCCAGATCTCCAGTCAGTGGATCGATTTTTTACTGCCCTGGGTCTGGTATATGATGATCCGGATCGAGTCTCCCTTGCTGAAACAAGGTTACGTAAAATACGGCAAGGAAATCGTCCAGCGGAGGAATATTCTTCTGAGTTCCGTAGATGGGCAACAGATACTCAGTGGAATGACCCAGCTCTTAGGAGCCAGTTTTGTCAAGGGTTGTCTGACAAATTAAAAGATGTGTTGGCTCAGTATGATTCTCCTCCATCACTGGAGGCTGCTATGGCCCTCGCTATTCGCATTGATAGACGACTTCGGGGAAGACGCGAGGTAACTCCGCCTCCCGTGATGACTCCGCCTACTACTAAGGTCCCTTATACTGAGGTTCCCCTGGTCTGTTCTGAGGAACCCATGCAGTTGGGAGGGACATCATTTTGTAGGAGGGAATCGGCGGTGCGCCGCAAGACTAGAAGGTGTTTCTTTTGCGGGAGAGAGGGACATTTTGTTGGGGAGTGTCCATCCCGGACCTCTTTGAGCCAAGGAGTTAACCTGGGAGTGTGTATTTCGTCCCCAAATCCCTCTCAGTTTCTCGTGCCTGCGGAGGGTGTGATTGGTACTAGAACTGAGAGGATTTCTGTTTTTCTTGATAGTGGGTCCGGGGCTAATCTGGTGGACGCTCGGTTTGCCCAGGTGCATGGTATGCAACTGAGTGTATTGGCCAAACCGGTCCCTATACTCTCTATTGATTCTAGACCTCTTGGTCAAGGTAGCTTGGTACAAGCTGTTCATAACATAGATCTTCGAGTAGGGGCAATACATAAAGAGCAATTGTCTTGTTATGTGTTGGAGGGTCTACCTACTCCTATTGTGTTGGGTGTTGTGAATGGGTTTGAGATGAGTTCTGAGCAGAGGCTCCCTCTGGTGGTTACAAGCGGTACTAGTGAGGATTGGGAATCAGGTGTTACTGATTGGTCTTATTTAAGGGAATCATTTTCCCATCAGGGTTGCCGGTGATCAATTGTTCTGGTCTGAATCCTTCTTTCCAGTTTCCCTTGTAGCCTGCTGTGTCGTGTCTGCATCTCCTGCTATCAGATAAGACAATTTCTTATTTTGTGTTTTTGCTATATTTTTGCATTTGGTCCTGCACTTCTGTGGGGGCCTTCTGGGTTCCCTCCGGGGGCTTCTGCCCTCTCAGTTTAGTCCAGCCACTGTGTTTTGTTACTTTTGCTTTTTCCAGTTTTTTCAGTGGCTGCTGTTTTTGTTACACCAGAGAACTAATTTAGGTGGTAGAGGTCGTGTGATCTCAGGTGATTTTGAAATTAGTAGAGTTGGTGTTTTTTCAGGGTTTTCTGGGATTGCAGTAAGTGCCCTTCCTGTCCTTTTCTATTTAGATAGTTTGGGCCCCAGCGTTTGCTCATACTATTTTCTTTCTGTGTCAGTATTTCCTCTTGTCTAACCGCCATTACATGTTTGGGGCTTTCTATTATCTTTGGGGTTCTGCTCCGGGGCAGATAGCTTTCCTATTTCTATCTTTAGGTGTAGTTAGTTTCTCAGGCTGTGACGAGGCGTCTAGGACCATCGTAGGAACGCTCCACGGCTGCCTCTAGTTGTGGTGGTTAGTCAGGGTACTGCAATCCCATAGATTCCAACTGCTCTGGTGTATTTCTTTTTTTTACCTGCACTCCTCAGCTACCGAAACATAACAGTATCACCGGCCATAAAAATTGTATGGTACTCACAGAAGGGAAAAAATATTTTGAAGGAAGAAAAGTTGTCAGAGATATTTTTCTGTTTGTTGCATTTTTTTTTTTCCTCTGTATCTCTGGGTGCTGGGGAGGATCTTTTCTCCCAATGGAGTTTGCACAGTTGTCTGGCCGTGTGGATCAGCTTGCCACTGAGGTTCGGAGTATTGCTATCTATCTTGCAGGGTTGCCTGTTGTGGAACCTAGGATCCCCATGCCAGATTTGTTTTTAGGGGATCGAGCTAAGTTTCAGAATTTCAAAAATAACTGTAAATTGTTTTTTGCCTTAAAATCTAAGTCCTCAGGAAACGCAGCGCAGCAGGTTCAAATTGTCATCTCTCTCCTGCGCGGCGATCCTCAGGATTGGGCTTTTTCCCTCACACCTGGGGATCCTGTTTTGAGTGATGTTGATGCATTTTTTCAGGCTTTGGGGTTATTGTACGATGAGCCTAATGTCACTGATCAAGCTGAAAAAGCCTTGTTGGCATTAAATCAGGGCTTGATGATGCTGAGTTATACTGTCAGAGATTCCGTAGGTGGGCAGTCCTGACCAAATGGAATGACGACGCTTTGGCAGCTCTTTTTCGGAAGGGTCTGTCTGATAATGTAAAGGATGTTATGGTGGGATTCCCTGTCCCCTCTGGTCTCAATGATTCTATGTCATTAGCGATTCAAATTGACAGACGTTTGCGTGAGCGGAGAAGTATGCGTGGAGTGGTGTTGCCTTGTGAGCCAGCTGCTGAGCCCATGCAGTGTGATGGAGTGGTGTCTGGGGCACAGCGTCATGAGTTTCGAAAGCGCAATGGGTTATGTTTCTACTGTGGTGATGCCTCTCATGCTATTTCAGTCTGCCCTAAGCGGGGGAAAACGTTTTGCACGCTCAGTTGTCTTGGGTAGTGTTCAGACTAAGTTTTTATTAACTGTCACTCTGATATGCTCTCTGTCCTCATTTTCTGCTCAGGCTTTCGTTGATTCTGGAGCAGCTATTAACCTGATGGATTATGATTTTGCTAAACGTTGTGGATTTCCCTTGATACCCCTACAGAAGTCTATTCCCCTACTGGGGATCGATTCTACCCCTTTGGCTGAGAATAAACCCCAGTTTTCTACTCAGGTGATAATGAGGGTTGAACCTGATCACCAGGAGTGCTGCAAATTTTTGGTTCTATATAATCTGCATGACATTATCGTGCTGGGTTTCCCTTGGTTACAGTCTCATAATCCTGTTTTGGATTGGAAATCTGTGTCTGTAACCAGTTGGGGCTGCCAATGTGTTAATACCAACACTCCTGTTTTTTCTGCCTCCCCCCAGGCTGAGGATGTTCCTGACTTTTTGATTGATTTTTCTGATGTGTTTAGCGAAAGTAAATCTGCATCCTTGCCTCCCCATAGGAGCTATGACTGCGCTATTGAATTAGTGCCTGGTAGTAAATTCCCTAAAGGTCGCCTTTTTAACTTGTCTGTACCTGAACATGACGCTATGCGGTCTTATATCAAGGAATCATTGGAGAAGGGTCATATCAGACCATCCTCTTCACCCTTAGGTGCCGGTTTTTTCTTTGTGGCCAAAAAAGATGGTTCATTAAGGCCGTGTATTGATTATCGTCTCTTGAACAATATTACTGTGAAATATCAATACCCGTTACCCTTGATTTCTGACCTGTTTTCCAGGGTGAAAAACGCTACTTGGTTTACCAAGCTTGACCTCAGGGGGGCGTATAACCTTATTCGCATTAAGCACGGGGATGAATGGAAGACGGCATTTAACACCCCTGAAGGGCATTTTGAGTACCTTGTGATGCCCTTTGGGCTCACTAATGCTCCTTCCGTCTTCCAGTCCTTCATGAATGACATTTTCAGGGATTTTGTGGACAAGTTTCTGATTGTTTATTTGGATGATATCTTGATTTTTTCTAATGACTGGGACTCTCATGTGAAACATGTTCGAACTGTATTCCAGATTTTGAGAGAGAATGCTCTGTATGTGAAGGGATCAAAGTGTCTTTTTGGCGTACAGAAGATCTCATTTCTGGGATTCATTTTGTCCCCATCTGTTATTGAAATGGACCCGGTCAAGGTTCAGGCCATCTGTGATTGGGTCCAACCTACTTCATTAAAGGCTCTTCAGAGATTTTTGGGTTTTGCCAATTTTTATCGTAAATTTATTGGTAATTTCTCGGTTATTGTTAAACCATTAACTGATTTGACCAGAAAGGGTTCTGATGTGGTGAATTGGCCTCCTGGGGCAGTCTCTGCATTTCAGGAACTTAAGCAGAGATTCACTTCTGCTCCTGTTCTACGGCAGCCTGATGTTTCTCTGCCATTTCAGGTGGAGGTTGATGCCTCTGAAATTGGGGCAGGTGCCGTTTTGTCCCAAAAAGATCCAGAGACCTCTAAAAGTAACCCTTGTGCCTTTTTCTCTCGAAAATTTTCTCCTACTGAACGTAATTATGACGTGGGTAATCGGGAGTTATTGGCCATGAAGTGGGCTTTTGAAGAGTGGAGACATTGGCTGGAGGGAGCCAAACATCAGGTGGTGGTCCTTACGGACCATAAGAATCTGGTCTATCTGGAATCTGCCAAGCGACTCAATCCTAGACAGGCCAGGTGGGCCTTGTTTTTCACACGTTTTAATTTTGTGGTTTCCTTTCTTCCTGGCACTAAGAATGTTAAGGCGGATGCCCTCTCGAGGAGTTTCCTTGCGGACTCTCCTGAGCTATCTGATCCCTCTGTTATTTTGAAGGAGGGTGTAGTTCTTTCCGCCATCTCGCCCAATTTGAGACTTGCTCTGGAGGGGTGTCAGGAGGATAGGCCCGAGCGCTGCCCTGTTGGAAAATTGTTTGTCCCGGACCAATGGAAAAAGAGTGTGATGTCTGAGATTCATTGTTCCGCATTGGCTGGGCATCCCGGAATTTTTGGTACCAGAGACTTGGTTAGTCGGTCCTTTTGGTGGCCTACCTTGTCTCGCGATGTCAGGGAATTTGTGCAGTCCTGCGGGACTTGCTCTCGCTCCAAGCCTTGCTCTCGCTCTAGTGGTTTGTTGATGCCATTGCCTGTGCCCAAGAGACCATGGACCCATATCTCTATGGATTTCATTTCCGATCTTCCTGTTTCTCAGAGAATGACCACCATCTGGGTAATTTGTGATAGGTTTTCCAAAATGATACATCTTGTGCCATTACCTAAGTTGCCTTCCTCCTCTGAATTGGTGCCGTTGTTCCTTCAGCACGTGGTTCGTTTACACGGCATTCCTGAGAACATTGTGTCTGACAGAGGAGTCCAGTTTGTTTCCAGATTTTGGAGGACTTTTTGTTCTAAACTGGGTGTTCAATTGTCTTTCTCCTCGGCATTTCATCCTCAGACCAATGGTCAAACTGAGAGAACAAACCAGACATTGGAGACTTATCTAAGATGCTTTGTGTCTGCTGATCAGGATGACTGGGTCTCTTTTTTGCCTTTGGCTGAGTTTGCTCTTAATAATAGGGCTAGCTCTGCCACTTTGATGTCTCCGTTTTTCTGTAATTCTGGGTTTCACCCTCGATTTTCTTCAGGACAGACGGAGGCTTCTGTCTGTCCAGGTGTTGACTCTGTTGTTGAGCGTATGCAGCAGATTTGGGACCAGGTAGTGGAGAGGTTGTCCCTCTCTCAGGAGAGGGCCCAGCGGTTTGCTAACCGGCATAGGACTGGTGGTCCTCGGTTTAAAGTGGGGGACTTGGTCTGGTTGTCCTCAAAGAATATTCCTATGAGAGTAGCATCTCCTAAATTTAAGCCTAGGTTCATTGGACCTTATAAGATCATGGAGATTATTAATCCTGTTTCTTTTCGTTTGCTTCTTCCAGGGACATTTAAGATCCATAACGTGTTCCACAAGTCCTTGTTGAAGAGGTTTGTTGAGCCAGTGGTTCCTGCTGCTGTGCCTCCTGACCCTGTTTTGGTTGAGGGCAATCTGGAGTATGTGGTTGAGAAAATATTGGATTCTCGTTTTTCTAGACGAAGACTCCAGTATTTGGTTAAATGGAGAGGTTATGGTCAGGAAGATAATTCTTGGGTGTTTGCTTCGGACATCCATGCTAGGAGACTTATCCGTGCGTATCATAGAACTCATCCTGACCGACCTGGTTGCTCAAATGAGGGTTCGGTGACCCCTCCTCAAGGGGGGGTACTGTTGTGAATGGGTTTGAGATGAGTTCTGAGCAGAGGCTCCCTCTGGTGGTTACAAGCGGTACTAGTGAGGATTGGGAATCAGGTGTTACTGATTGGTCTTATTTAAGGGAATCATTTTCCCATCAGGGTTGCCGGTGATCAATTGTTCTGGTCTGAATCCTTCTTTCCAGTTTCCCTTGTAGCCTGCTGTGTCGTGTCTGCATCTCCTGCTATCAGATAAGACAATTTCTTATTTTGTGTTTTTGCTATATTTTTGCATTTGGTCCTGCACTTCTGTGGGGGCCTTCTGGGTTCCCTCCGGGGGCTTCTGCCCTCTCAGTTTAGTCCAGCCACTGTGTTTTGTACTTTTGCTTTTTCCAGTTTTTTCAGTGGCTGCTGTTTTTGTTACACCAGAGAACTAATTTTAGGTGGTAGAGGTCGTGTGATCTCAGGTGATTTTGAAATTAGTAGAGTTGGTGTTTTTTCAGGGTTTTCTGGGATTGCAGTAAGTGCCCTTCCTGTCCTTTTCTATTTAGATAGTTTGGGCCCAGCGTTTGCTCATACTATTTCTTTCTGTGTCAGTATTTCCTCTTGTCTAACCGCCATTACATGTTTGGGGGCTTTCTATTATCTTTGGGGTTCTGCTCCGGGGCAGATAGCTTTCCTATTTCTATCTTTAGGTGTAGTTAGTTTCTCAGGCTGTGACGAGGCGTCTAGGACCATCGTAGGAACGCTCCACGGCTGCCTCTAGTTGTGGTGGTTAGTCAGGGTACTGCAATCCCATAGATTCCAACTGCTCTGGTGTATTTCTTTTTTTTACCTGCACTCCTCAGCTACCGAAACATAACAGTTGGGACTTCCTTGGTTGGCTAAACATAACCCAGTGATTGATTGGCAATCCAGAAAGATAAGCCAGTGGGGTGAATTTTGCAAGAATAACTGCATGAGCACGGTCATCGGTGCGGTTGTGCCTAGGACTTTGCCTCCTTTTCTGGAGGACTTTGGGGAGATGTTCTCAGAGGAGGGGTGTAAAGAGTTACCTCCTCATCGCGCATATGACTGCTCAATAAAGTTGCTTCCTGATGCCTTATCTCGTACTTTCCCAGGGACGGGAGGATGGATGATCCGGTTCCTATTCCTCAGGAGGGAGTTGTAGTGTCAGCTGTATGCTCTGAGCTTGAGGCGGAGGTATTGGGGGCTCAGGGGGACGCCCCTGTGGGACTTCCAGGGAGACTGATAGTTCCAGATCGGTTAAGACTGAAGGTTACGGGGAACCGTTACAAACGGATGGCTGATAGGGGGAGAGTTTCTGGTCGAGATCTGAAGGTGAACGATCTGGTGTGGTTGTCTACCAGGAATATAAAACTTGAAGTTCCCTCCTGGAGGTTGGGTCCCAGATTCATCGGGCCGTACAGGATCAGTTCTATAGTTAATCCTGTGGCATTTCGTCTGGACCTCCCTCCTACGTTTAAAAATCATAATGTGTTTCACAGGTCATTACTTAAAAAGTATGTGGCACCAGTTATACCGTCACCTCTACCTCCTTCAGTGGTGGTCAATGATAACGTGGAAATTCATGGGTCGAAAATCATTGACTCACGTCTCAGTCGCCGATCCCTTCAGTGCTTGGTTCATTGGAGGGGGTATGGTCCTGAGGAGGGGACGTGGGTCCCTGCGGCTGATGTTAACGCAGATCGATTGGTTCGGACCTTTCACACAACTCACCCGGGCAGACCTGGCCTTGAGGGTCCGGAGGCCCCTCGTAGAAGGGGGGGTACTGTCATGGGTGTATCGCCACGAGGATCGTCGCGATTACACACTTGACTTCTCACAGCTGAGTTGCTGTTACTTTGTGTTAGGTAATGAGAGAGTTAATTTTACCTAGCTCTTTGCTAAGACTAGGTGCAGCCTCGCCCGGCTGCTTTTGATTATGTTCTAATTAGTTTCCTTTATATTCCTGCCAGTCTGGGTGTTAGACGCCGGTGAAAGCATTCATGTAGTCTAGCAGACTGGATCGGTTCTGAGAATATTTAAGCTAAGAGCTCCTTAGTTGTTTTTACTCTTATAGCTTATAGTTTATCTCTGAGACCTTAGGTATTCCTACTGTGTGTGAGTGTTGTATGTAAGACTTTATTTACTTTATTTCTTGTCTTTCTTGTATGTCTTTCTGTTCATTAACCGTTACCTGTTCATTCCCTTTGGTGGTATTCAGGGTCCTTCTTAGGACTAGAATACAGTTGGCAGGGATTGATAGGAGACAGGGTTTACGCTGGTGGCCTGGACCTCTGTACCTTTAACAGTACCTCCAGGTAGAGGGATTAGTTAGGACCCCAGTTCAGGGTCAGCTTAGATCCGGTCACCCTCTAGCCGGAGACAGCGTATAACGGATTCCGTTTTGACCCACTGGACATTCTGTCAGGTAAATCTATGTTATCATATATCTATGCGCATGTTATATAGTATGTTGCCCTTTTGATATAGATAACTGACATCACATATATATATCTGCTATACAGCGTGACACTAGCAGTCACCAGCCAAACCACATTACAGCTGCAGCAGGCCGTGTTTGCCCATCATGACCAATGGCCCCCACTATTCAGGCTCCTGTTTCTTTTTGGCTATGATCCAGCTGCCATGTTTGATCCTTGCACCTAGTATGGCCCATCGGCCGGTAACCCTTAACCCTTCCCGACCTTTGACACAGCGTATGCGTCATGAAAGTCGGTGCCAATCCGACCTATGACACATACCCTGTGTCATGAAAGGATTGCGTTCCTGCGGGCCGGGAGACCGGGGTCACTCAAAGGTCACCCGACCCGCAGTTACAGGACCCTTTGTGCTTCACCACAGGGAGGTTGGCTTAACCCCCCGTGGCCACGATCGCTCTGATTGGCTGTTAAAAGTGAAACAGATTTAATTGGTGAAATATTACAATCCAGCCATGGCCGATGCTGCAATAGCATCTGCCATGGCTGGACACCGAGCCCTGACCCCCCCACACGTAGTCACGGCGGCGATCGGCCGCCGTCACCAAAAGATGGCGGTGATCGGTCACCGCCGTCACTATCTGCTCCCTCCTCCTTTGCTCCGCTGCCCCCCCCTTTCCCGATCCCCCCCCCTAACCTTCCGACACCCCTACTCACCTCTCCCGGTCCACCGATGTCCCTGGATCGGTCCCGGCGTCCGCCCGGGCCTCTTCATGGGCGCCGCCATCTTGGAAAATGGCGGGCGCATGCGCAGTGCGCCCGCCGGCCGGCGCATGCGCAGTGCGCCCCCCAGTGTTCAAAAATTTATTTTGATCACTGTGATAAACTGTCACAGTGATCAAAATTAAAAAAAGTAAATGAACCCCCCCTTTATCATAGGTAGGGACAAATAAAAAAATAAATAATTTTTTTTTTTTTTTTCCTAGCGGATTTTGCTGCTGATCCGCAGCTGATTTTGCTGCGGATCCGGGGCGGATATTGCTGCTGATCCGCGGCGGATATTGCTGCTGATCCGCGGCGGATATTGCTGCTGATCCGCGGGGATTTTGCAGCTGATCCGCGGCGGATTTTGCTGCTGATCCACGGCGGATTTTGCTGCTGATCCACGGCGGATTTTGCTGCTGGTCCGCTGCGGATTTTGCTGCGGGTCCGCGGCGGATTTTGCTGCGGGTCCGCGGCGGATTTTGCTGCGGCTCCGCGGCGGATTTTGCTGCTGATCCGCGGCGGATTTTGCTGCTGATCCGCGGCGGATTTTGCTGCGGATCCGCGGCGGATTATGCTGCTGATCCGCGGCGGATTATGCTGCTGATCCGCGGCGGATTTTGCTGCGGATCCGCGGCGGATTTTGCTGCTGATCCGCGGCGGATTTTGCTGCTGATCTGCGGCGGATTTTGCTGCTGATCCGTGGCGGATTTTGCTGCTGATCCGCGGCGGATATTGCTGCTGATCCATGGCAAATTTTGCTGCTGATCCGTGGCGGATTTTGCTGGGGATCCTCGCGATGTGCCGTCATTCAGTGAAGGACCCTCGGACACGGGCTGCAGCGTCTGGGCTCCGTCACCGCTAGCACAGATGAATCATCTGCTGATTCATCTGCGCTAGCGGGTATAGCATAACGCGATCGCGTTATGCTATACCGTTACCAGCCGGTCAACATACGTGTTGAACGGGCTGGTAAAACGCAATATGAACCCAGTCTTTAGGGTTAGGGTTAGCATTAGGGTTAAGGTTAGAATTAGGGTTAGGGCTGGAATTTGGGTTAGGGCTGGAATTTGGGTTAGGGTTGGAATTAGGGTTAGGGTTGGAATTTGGGTTAGGCTTGTGGTTAGGTTTATGGTTAGAGTTGGGATTAGGGTTAGGGGTGTGTTGGGGTTAGGGTTATGGTTAGGGTTTGTATTAGGGTTAGGTGTGTGTAGGGGTTAGGGTTGGGGTTAGGGGTGTGTAGGGGTTAGGGTTTAGGCACATCAGGGGGTCTCCATACGCGACATGGCGCCACCATTGATTCCTGCAAATTTTGCGTTCAAAAGTTAAACAGTGCTCCCTTTATTCCAAGCCCGACGTATGCCCCAAACAGTGGTTTATCCCCACATATGGGGTATCAGCGTACTCGGGAAAAATTGCACAACAACTTTGGGGGTTCTAATTTCTCCTGTTAACATTGGGAAAAAAATTGGGGACTAAAAAATTATTTTTGTGGAAAAAAAATGATTTTATATTTTCACGGCTCTGCGTTATAAACTTCTGTGAAGGACTTGGAGATTCAAAGTGCTTATCACATATCTATAGGAGTTCCTTGGGGGATCTAGTTTCCAAAATGGGGTCACTTGTGGGAGTTTCTACTGTTTAGGCACATCAGGGACTCTGCAAACGTAGCATGACGCCGAAGACCATTCCATCAAGTGGGCATTTCAAAACGTCACTACTTCCCATCCGAGCCCCGACGTGTGCCCATACAGTAGTTTTCTCCCACATATGGGATATCAGCATACTCAGGACAAATTGGACAACAACTTTTGGGGTCTAATTTCTCATGTTACCCTTGGAAAATAAAAAATTGGGGACTAAAAGATCCTGATTGTGGAAAAAATATGATTTTTTTATTTTCATGCCCGGGCGTTATAAACTTCTGTGTAGCCCTTGGGGGTTCAAAGTGCTCACCACACATCTAGATAACTTCTTTGCGGGGTCTAGTTTCCAAAATGGGGTCACTTGGGGGGGTTTCTACTGTTTAGGCACATCATGGGCTCTGCAAACGTAACAAGATGTCCGCAGACCATTCCATCAAGTCGGCATTTCAAAGCGTCACTACATCCCTTCCGAGCCCTGACGTGTGCCCAAACAGTGGTTCCCCCCCACATATGGGGTACTAGCGTACTCAGGAAAAACTGGACAACAACTTTTGGGGTCCAATTTCTCCTGTAACCATTGTGAAAATAAAAATAGTGGGCTAAAAAATCATTTTTTGAGGAAAAAAAAAGATTTTTTTTTTTTTCACGGCTCTGCGTTATAAACTTCTGTGAAGCACCTGGGGGTTCAAAGTGCTCACTATGCATCTAGATAAGTTCCTTAGGGCGTCTAGTTTCCAAAATGGGGTCACTTGTGGGGGAGCTCCATGTTTAGGCACACAGGAACTGTCCAAATGCGACATGGCAACCGCTAAATATTCAGCATATTTTCCATTCAAAAAGTCAAATGGCGCTCCTTCCCTTCTGAGCCCTGCGTGCACCCAAACAGTGGTTTATGACCACATATGAGGTATCTGTGTCCTCAGGAGAAATTGCCCAACAAATTTTAGGATCCAATTTATACTGTTGCCATGTGAAAATGAAAAAATGAGGCTAAAAGAAATTTTTTGTGAAAAAAAAGTACTTTCTTTTTTTTAAGGATCAATTTGTGAAGCACCTGGGGGTTCAAAGTGCTCACTATGCATCTAGATAAGTTCCTTAGGGGGTCTAGTTTCCAAAAATGGGGTCACTTGTGGGGGAGCTCCAATGTTTAGGCACACAGGGACTCTCCAAATGCGACATGGCAACCGCTAAATATTCCAGCATATTTTCCATTCAAAAAGTCAAATGGCGCTCCTTCCCTTCTGAGCCCTGCCGTGCGCCCAAACAATGGTTTATGACCACATATGAGGTATCTATGTACTCAGGAGAAATTGCCCAAACAAATTTTAGGATCCAATTTATACTGTTGCCCATGGAAAAATGAAAAAACTGAGGCTAAGAAAATTTTGTGAAAAAAAAGTACTTTCTTTTTTTTACAGATCAATTTGTGAAGCACCTGGGGTTCAAAGTGCTCACTATGCATCTAGATAAGTTCCTTAGGGGGTCCAGTTTCCAAAATGGGGTCACTTGTGGGGGAGCTCCAATGTTTAGGCACACAGGGACTCTCCAAATGCAACATGGCAACCGCTAAATTATTCCAGCATATTTTCCATTCAAAAAGTCAAATGGTGCTCCTTCCTTCTGAGCCATGCCGTGCGCCCATACAGTGGTTTATGACCACATATGAGGTATCTGTTGTACTCAGGAGAAATTGCTCAACAAATTTTAGGATCCATTTTATCCTGTTGCCCATGTAAAAATTAAAAAATTGATGCTAAAAGAAAATTTTTGTTGGAAAAATTAAAATGTCCATTTTTTCCTTCCACGTTGCTTTAGTTCCTGTGAAGCACCTGAAGGGTTAATAATCTTCTTGAATGTAGTTTTGAGTAGCTTGAGGGGTGCAGTTTTTTATAAAGGTGTCACTTTTGGGTATTTTCTGCCATATAGACCCTCAAAGTGACTTCAAATGTGAGGTGGTCCCTAAAAAAAATGGTTTTGTAAATTTTGCTGTAAAAATGAGAAATCGCTGGTCAACTTTTACCCTTTATAACTTCCTAACAAAAAAAAATGTTGTTCCCAATATTGTGCTGATGTAAAGTAGACATGTGGGAAATGTTATTTATTAACTATTTTGTGCCACATAACTCTCTGGTTTAACAGAATAAAAATTAAAATTTAAAAATTACAAAATTTTCAAAATTTTTGCCAAATTTCCTTTTTTCACAAAAAAACGCAAAAATTATCGACCGAAATTTACCACTAACATGAAGCCCAATATGTCACGAAAAAACAATCTCAGAATCGCTAGGATCCGTTGAAGCGTTCCTGAGTTATTACCTCATAAAGGGACACTGGTCAGAATTGCAAAAATGGCAAGGTCTTTGAGGTCAAAATTAGGCTGGGTCATGAAGGGGTTAAGGGTATGCCACACTAAACGAGATCGCAAAAGAGATCGCTAACGAGATCACTAAAACGTCACTATTTTGCAATCTCGTTAGCGACCTCGTTGTGTGTGGCATGTAGCAACGATGTGGCCCCTGCTGTGATGTCGCTGATCGTTCACTAGAGTTCTGGACCGTTTTTTGATCGTTGGCGTCCCGCTGGTGAGCCTATATCGCTGTGTTTGGCACCTTTTGCGAACGACGAGCGACCTCGTTTGTGACGCATAGGACTGTTTGCGTCACGGAGTGGATCGCAATATCTGAAAGTTCTCTTTTGCGTCAGAGAGGATCGCAGAAGTTGCAAAGCAGGCTAGAGGACGCAGAGAGCAGGAGCGATGCTGGAAATTCTATGAATCAGAAGCGCTCAGTACATGCTAATGACAGATCCTAACGACCGCCAAAGTCGTTAAAGAGATCGCTGACCGCTGATGAGTCGTTTATGAGATCTCCTGTTTGGCAGCTACTAGCGACCTAAAAGAGATCACACCACGATTGCTTCGTTATCGTGATCGCTAACGAGATCGCTAAGTGTGGCAGTACCTTTACACTTTATAAACGCAACGTGCAACAGTTTTAACACACAATTCTTTAGTTACGAGGGGGCCTGAAAAGTTTGAGGCCACCCATGAAATCTTTTTTGCATTTTCTTGTTTTGCAATGCAATATCTTATTTACTTAGCTGAATGGTCTCATGATGAGCATCTTTATTTTTTACATTTTTTTGGTTTCCATGACAGCAGTGACACGATTGGAAAATTCACAAGGACATGCTGGAGACATTAGGGACAATGCTCCTTCTATACAATGGTGAATAAGTGGGTTGCAGATTTCAAGCGGGGACAGACATCAATTGAAGATGCTGCGCGCAGTGGTCGTCCCTCACCACATGCACAGATGAAAATGTCCAAAAGTGCAAGACATTGTAATGGCAGATCGACGTGTCAACAGCGGCACATTGCACAATGTGTGGGCATGTTAGTGGAGAGGGTTGGCCATATTCTAACACAGCTGCTGAACATGCAGAAAAGTTTCGGCATGATGGGTGCCCAGACTGTTGACATTACTGAACAAACGTCTGAGAGAACTTCGCTCTGCGGAAAATGTGTAACTGTTTGAAGCGGATATTCAACTTTTTAGGCAGAGATTTGTTACAATGGATGAAATTTGGGTACACCACTTTTGTCCAGAGTCAAAGAAGACTCAAAACAGTGGAGACATCCCACCTTCCCATGCCCCAAAAGGCAAAGGTGGTTCCATCCGCTGGCAAGGTGATGGCATCAGTGTTGTGGGCTTCCAAGGGTGTCATTTTCTGGAGTTTCTCCAGAAAGGTCAAACCATCAATGGGGAATTTATGCAGCTCAGATTCATCGTCTGAGGTCATCAATTAAGGAAAAACGTCGAGGGATGCTGCGGAAAGGGGTGGGTGTTTCACCAGGACAATGCGCCAGTTCACATTCAGCTGTTGCAATGGCTGCAATTCATTCTGTGATTTTCCAGCTGCTTCAGCACCCACCCTATTCCCCTGATTTGGCTCCCTCAGACTATACCTATTTCCACAGATGAAAAAGCACCTTTGTGGAAGTCATTTTCCTTCTGATGAAGCGTCATGGAGCCGTTTAAAGGAGTTTTTGAAGGAGCAAGAGGAACGTTCTACCACAGTGGACTAATGAAACTCCAAGAGCGATGGCATACCTGTGTGACCCTCAAGGGAGACTATGTTGAGAATGACTGTAAAAATTTGGACCCATGGTCAATAATTTCTGGGTCGGC